>JAJIBD010027107.1:0-32500 GCA_021461705.1 Cryptotis parvus | reverse complement strand
CAGTTCCTGACAAGTCCAGTGTCCACTGTTTATGGTGAGAAGCATGTAAGCACGCAAATTCACTTCATGGAACCCACATGGTGGGATTTCTAAACTGAATTCTAAGCCTTGAATGAGCATATATGCTCCCTAGGAAAAATCTGCAAAATACCTATGTCTGAGTCAATTATTAAAGATTCATATTCAATTTGTTTGAGTGAACATTAGTGTAGAAAATATCACAGACCTGTGCTGAGTGACCTGTTGGTAGACTTCAGAATGACTGTGCCAATAGGTCTTCAGAATGCTCTGTGCCAATAGGTCTGAAGCTCTTCAGTCTCAAAACTCTTTGGAAGGCAAACACTCTGAATGTTACTTAAGCAAACACTCCTAAAGTTATTTCGTGATGATTGGAAATTAAAACTAAGAAAAATGAGGTGGGGAGTGCAGAGAGATAGCACAACATGCAGGGCATGTGTCTTATATGTAGCCAACCATGGTCCAATCCTCAGCACCCCAAGCACCACCAGTAGTGATCCCTGGAAACAAAACCAGGAGTAAGCCATGAGCACTGCCAGATGTCATCTTCAAACAACAAGAACAAAAAATATTAAATAGCTGTTTTAAAAGAACAGCATCTTATAATATACCAACATATCTAAAATGTTTTCAAAAAGATACCAACATGCTAAAAAAATTAATGACAAGAGTGCCATCATTGTACATTTTTGGAAGCTTCTTTTGTGATTGGCTTAATAAAAGACAGCTGGATTCCCATATCTGCTTCACATCCAGTCTGTCGCAATATGTTGTTTTATTCAAGTCTATGAAGAAAACCTGACCCTATGGAGATATGTGGTTGGATAACAGAGGTACATGGTCCACCTTTCCAGATAATTATTGATATTTTGAAAGTTTATTAAAACACAGGTAACTGGTAGTGTTTTTAATGGTATTTGCAATATGGAATCTGAAAAAACATAAACTTCTTACATTATTATACTCAAATCCATGGGAGTATCTTGTTAGTTAAGCTACTCATTTTCTCATTGCTTGAGTTGGTCACATAAAGCCATGTTCACCTAAAAAATTTAGTTCAATGAGATATAAAGATCTTTTAATGTTTATAAAATTCATTATGCAATATTAAAAATCACATTCATTAGTATCTCTTTAAGTATTGGAAAGCTGTCAAGCTCGTGATGGCTGATACAAGTTTTTCAAAATTCTTGAAAGCTTGAGTTTTATCATTGGCAACAGATACTGTCAGTTATTTTCCTGGAAGTGACAGGATTCATTTGTTCATTTTCCAGAAACTGTCTGCCAAACAGTCAAGTTTAAATCACCATAGTTTGTCTACCAGTTATTTCTTCAACTTAAAATGAGGCACTATGAATAAAGCAGCTAGTCCAGCCTGGAAAGTCAAGGAATGGTAAAGGGGATTATCCATCACTGAGTGATCAGTTCTGCCATGGGGTGCAGCTACTCTCTGGGTACTGCCTACCACACAAAGTATTTCAAAAACCTGCACTACACTTGTGGGGAAAGGAGATAACAGACACTTTCCCAAGGAAGATAAACGGATGGCCAATAGGCATATGAAAAAGTGCTCATCATCACTAGCAATTAGGGAAATGCAAATCACAGATAACAATAAGATATCATCATGGCATATTCAAATAATCTGAAACAGTATTAGTAGGCTTGTGATGAGAAAAGAACCCTCATGGGAATGTCATCTGGTTTAGTTTAGATGAGAAGCGATATGGAGATCTACACAAAATAAAATAGGAAACTGATGGCTATACAACCCAGAAAAAAACACTTCTTGATATCTATCCCACAAACCCAAAAAGCATTAATTTGAAAAGATAAATGCACACCTACTTTCATCATGGAACTCAGTATAATAGCCAAGATATGGAAACAACCCAAATGCCCACTATGGATGAATGGATTATGAAGTCCTGAAGTGGGGCTGGAGCAATAGTACAGCAGGTAGGACATTTACCTTGCATGCAGCCAACCGGGTTCATCTCTGGCATCCCACTGAAATTCTTGAGTACAGAACCAGGAGTAACCCCTGAGCATTGCTGGTGTGACCCAAAAAGCAAAAAAAAGGTGTGATATATGTATTTATTCATAAATATATGTATATACTAAGCATCATCTAAGCATGAACAAAATAATGCAGTTAATAGCACTATGGATGGAACTAGAAGATATCATGCTTAGTGAAGTTGAAGGAAAGGGATAGATCAAGAATGATCTCTCTTCTACGAGGGGCTTAGAAGAGAGATCTTAGGGGCTACCTCCACACAGCAGGTAGCAACAAGAATTCAAAGCCAATGTAAAGAGAGAGCTGACTCACCAGTTTAGTTGGGGGAATATTGAGAAGAAGGGACAAGGGGGTCCTTGGGAAAGGAAAATGGGTCCACAGGTGACAGGTGTGATGTTGGAATTATGTTTATGAGAAACCATTATTATTGTAAGCCACAGAATCTAATTTCAATTAAAATATTTGAAAACCTGCAATCCAAAACTGAGATTTAGTACAGTTGATTGCTTTTGAAGTTTCATCAAGTACTATCACTATCACTATCACTATCTTCCCGTTCATCATCGATTTGCTCGAGCAGGCACCAGTAACATCTCCATATGACCTGTCTCATGCAAGTAGAGCCCAAGGGCACCTGCTTGCTCCAGGAACATAAAGAGCCTCAAACCATTCCATCAGATCATGAGAATGAGGTCTGTAATTGTTACTGGTATCTGGCATATCAAATACAACATGGGTAGCTTGCCAGGCTCTGCCATGTGGGTAGCATACTCTGTAGTCATCTCAAAATCCAGCATTTATTGATGAACCCTGCACGCGCTTGCGAGCCGGGCTGTGATAGGCTGGTCTGCTGGGTGGAGTTCTGACAAGGGGAAGTCCAGATGTGGAAAATGGAGGTCGTCATGGAGTGGGGGTCATCTGGCTTGTTGTGAGGCTCTGCTGGGGTGGCGGGCCAGGGCTAGAACCTGCCATCCCTCCCGGGCATCTCATGAGCGGCTGGGCACAGTGAGAGCCAGTAGCAGCTCTGCCCCATGTCTGTCTCATGAAGTACATCCTGTTTTTATTCCTACAGAGTCTCTTACATACATTTGTGTGTACATATGAATGTCTTGTGTTAAAATGCACATCCCAGTTAAAGGTAAAGCTCTGTGACCTTAAGACCATTGTGCAACTGTCACAACCCTTGCTTGGGATTGTGATTTCATTCAAGTTGCGATGAAACTGTTCCAATTAAGTCTCTCCCACAGTCCCTAGTCGACATCACTCTACTCTTGGTGTCCATGAAGGTCTATTCTGTATGCCCCACCCAGTTGGAATCACACAGCCTATTGTCTCCAAGGCTCATTCAGGTTAGAGCCTGTGCCCCAGGTTCCTTCCCAATGCTGAATAATATTCCATGACAGGCACCCCTGGAAGCACATTCATCTTTCCTTTTCCCATCTTCATCGCCTCCTGAATAGAGGTTCCTTTAGTGTAAGTTGTGAGGTGGCACTCCTACATGTGTCATTGTGACCCTTTATCCACTACAATTTCTGTGTCCTCCCACCTGGTCACCCATCACCTTTCTATCTGTTACCATAGTAGCAGACTCAGATACACAGGGCAGAGCTGCTACTGGTTCTCCCCTGTGTCCAGCTGATCATGAGGCACCCAGGACGCAATGCAGGTTCTAGTCCTGGCAGGTCATCCCAGCAGAGCCTTGCAAGAAGCTAGAGGAACCCCCACACCATGAGGACTGCCATCTTCAATATCCAGACTCCACAGCTCATTAGAGCTCCATCCACCAGAAAAGGTGATCTTTCCTATCTCCCTCGGCCTTGCAGTTCATCAATAAATGCATGAGATGAGAGGCTACTACAAGAATATCCCACCCGCATGGCAGAGCCTGGCAAGGTACTCTTGTCTTATTTGATATGTCAAAAACCAGTAACAATTATAGACCTCATTCCCATGACCTAAAGGAATGGTTTGAGGCCCTTCATGTTCCTAGAGCAAGCAGATGCCCTTGGTCTACACTAGCATGTGGCAGGACATATGGAGATGTTACTGGTGCCCGCTCAAGAAAATCGATGAATGGGAAAACAAGTGATAGTGACAAGTAAAGTGATCATAGTTTTCACCGAGTCTAGGAGTTAGTTCTCATACTTTATGTTAGTTTTTTTTTAATTTACTTTAATGAATGAAACAATTAGATGATTAGCTTTCACTCTTTTTACTCCTTTATTTTACTTAGAATAAGTACCTCAAGCTCCACCTACTTTCTCCCCAATTTTCTTTTTTTTTTTTTTTTTTTGCTTTTTGGATCACAACCGGTGATGCTCAGGGGTTACTCCTGGCTCTGCACTCAGAAATCAGTAGTGGTGGTGCTCAGGGGACCGTATGGGAGCCAACCCAGGTCGGCTGCATGCAAGGCAAATGCCCTACCTGCTGAACTATCTTTCCGGCCCCTAATTTTATTTTCTTAAGTGGCATAGTTTTGTATCACTGAGTATACAGACCACAACTTCTTCATCCTGTTCCCTAAGGATGGGCATCAAGGTTGATTCCATGTATTGCCTACTGGGAATAATCCTTTTATGAACACAAGGGTGCGCCTATCCTTTTGAATTAATGTTTTCATATCATGAGCTGCATACTTAAGTCCAAGTGGCATTGCCCATTCTGCCCAGTGTGGCAGTGAGTAGCTCATTGCCTACTGGACAGTGAATCCTCAAGTCATCTGAGGTGTCCATAACTTTATCAGCAATATCACAAAATAAAAAAAGACCCAAAATATCTTAATACTAATGGGAAGATAATTTTGAGCTCTTGGTCTCCCAAAAGGGTTTTAGGAAATTTCTTACCTGCACTTTATGCTGAAATGCCTGTGCTTACTGAGTCTAACCTGTACATTATAGACATTTTTAGATACTACAGTAAACAGAAATTCTTCCAAAAGAAAAGAAAAGACAAAAGGGAAGCGGTAATTGTCCTGTAACCCAGAGAACAGCAGTTAGTATGTAGCTGCCTTCTTGTCTGTTTGCTAATAAAAACCTTGGTCCTCTGGAATGTTTTCAAGAATAAATGATGCTTTTCAGAACTATATTTTCTTGACAAGCTCTATGAAAACAGAAGATAGTTAAAAGCAGAAAAAAGTCTACTATTAAAATGTGAATTTAGCTAATTGTTTAGAAATATTTAGAGTTATGTGTCTTTTCATTATGCACCTTCTAACGTCTACCAGGAGCTGAAGGAGAGGCTCTGCATTGTCAAGGTTTCTGTTTATAAGATGTAGGTGGTGCAGGTTTCTCAGGTTGGGGTGGGTTATCACTGGCTGGGGAAGGTTACGTGAGCTGTCCCTCCAGAGTACCTAGGCAAGGGCAGTGGCCAACACCAAGATGGAGCTCACTGCATCTTAATGTGAATAAAAGGCTCAGTAATGATGAGGATCCTAATGAGAATCCATGCAACTCATCCAGCTACCATAATCCCAAGGTCATGGGATCAAGAAATAGTGCTTTCTCCTCACCTAGCAGCTGAGAAATGGAGGCACACAATGTGTGTGTTCTGATGTGCTCTCAAAGCTGCAGGGTGTCCATGGAAGAAGTGAGAGCACTATCCGCCTTCATGAGTTCCCAGTGGTCTGCCTGAGACTCTTCCCAACTGCCTCGAACACTCACCATTATTACTCCACCTCACATAAGTTCAACAAGAGGAAAGAAATGAAGGTAAGAAACAAAAGAACTGCAGACAGGAAGGGAATTGGAGTAATAGCTCCAACATGTGACCCAAATGCATTTCTTGGTGAAAAGGGGAATGGGTGCTCATCTGCTTTAGGAGCCCTGAGACCAAGCCTTGATGTCAGAAGCACTCTCACCCTTGCAGACTCTGGAAGACAAGGGTGATTTAAGTACCACCAGGCCTCTTGCAGCAGCTCAGTGAGATCTGTCTGGCTTAAGGAGACAGACTGTTGATCAGCCACATAGCATGAGGCTAGAACATCGCTTGCAACCATCGAGGAGGAATATTATGGACTTTTAAACTCTAGATATTGAGTAGAAAATTGTGGGGATAATTTCAACAAGTCTTTCATGAATGAAGCAAACTGAGTTGAGTCAACTTATGGAGTGGATTACTGTCCCTGGAAGTCACTATTTTACTGTTCCTGAGCGCCTTTGAAAAGCAGTGTGATGCTTTTCAAAATTCTGTTCATGGAGTTGATCATACGGAGAAAGCCAATTTTGACTGACGGCATGAGTTTTATAGGGGTTCAGGAGACACAGGAGAAGGTCATGGGGGAGGTCACTAATATTTTCAACCCCTTGGACACTGCAGATCTTTTCAGTTTTTTTCTTGTCTATGACTTATTCTTTGCAGCTCATTAAGCTAAAGGGGCCTGGGAATAGCGTTTGAAAGAAAGATGAGTAAAGTTCTTTGCTATTTTTTTTTATTCTTTATTATACCACCGTGAGACATACAATTACAAAGGTGCAATTGGTTCTTGGTAATACAGTATTCCAGCACCCATCCCTCCACCAGTACCCCATTTCCACCACCAATGTACCCCACCCTCCCACTCTACCCCAGGCTGCCTTAATAGCAGGTAGCCCTGCTTCCTCTCTTCTCTCTCTATCTCTGCATCTCTCTCCCTCTTCTTTTTACACATTGTGGCTAGCCCTGCAGATATTTATTTATTTATTTATTTATTTATTTATTTATTTATTCCACCTTTTCTCCTTTTTTTTTAATTGAAGGATGCTCATGTGGAGTCCTGGCTCCACAGGGTTCCAAGATGCACCCTCCACCCGAACCCATCTCCCATCACCAACGTCCTGTCTCCCCTCCCTCCCGAGATCCCAACCACCCGGCGGGCTCTATATGTCATCTCCTTCCCTCTGTATATCTCCCTCTCAGCAAACCCTCCTGCTGTTCGCGGAATGCAGTGTACCAAAAAACATCATTGTTTCACCACCCTAGTGGCCACGCGTGCCGCAAGCGGCCGAACCTGGGCTCAAACCAGCTTTGCTGGTCCTCTGGTCGTGGGACATTTTCCCAGCGTCTGGACAACGAAAATGGTGGCTAGTGTGATGGACGAGTCCCATCCAGCTGCTTCCGGGACCCCCCGAGGCGACGGGCCCACTCCCAAAGCCCATCTGCCCTCCTCGGGGGTTCCATAGTCAGCTGAGGCCCGGTGCGAGCCAGGCTCCCGCCTCCCGAGCCGTCCTGCAAGACTCCTCTTTGCTATTTTTTTGAAAAGGAGTCATTTGATAAAAAAAAAGAATGAAAGAAAAAAAATGCCCTACGTTTTTAAAAGAAGTTGTATGACTGCCATCAAAGTAAAATAAGCACTTTGCTACCATGGAGAAATGATGGCAACAAAATTAAGGCTATAGCTAGGTAAAACATGTCCTCTGCGTGCTGAAAACCTTGCTATTATCCAGAAGCATGTGGACGCTTCTTGGGATCCAGTTCTAGAGGGTCCATAGAGGCCTCCAGAAGCTCTAAGTTGATGCTAGAAACATCTGCAGTCTGGCAACAGTTGAGAGCTTTTATAAACCGGATACACAATTTAACAGTGACGCTATGTGTGTTCCTGCAATCTAAATCCTTCCTGATGCAAATCTTCAAGTCTCACACAAATATTTATAGGTGTCAGTTCAGGACAGAGCAGAGTAGGGGTCTGCAGCAGGAAGGGATGGCAGAGATGGGTGTGCCCGTGAGGATATCCCGTGCAGCTGTTTTGCTGATCAGAGCTGGAATAAAGAAGGGGATGGCACTGCCACTCAGAGGGAGTCGCAGGACTGTGGTTGGCCTGGGAAGTGACCTGCGTGATCTTCAGTGCAAATTGGGAAGGATGACCCTCGCTGGCTGGGCTCCAGAGCCAAGGGGCCATAGAGACTTCATGCCAGGAACAGTAAGGGCAAAACATTCTTGATTAAGTCCATGAGGGCAGAACAGCTCCTACCTCCCTTCTAGTTCAAACACACTCACTGACCCATACATGATAAGTAATTGACCTTAGCATTAAAGCATTTGAGACCCTAACTCAGAGAGCAATGATGAAGGTACCCAGTCAATGCAAAAAAATAAATAAATAGATAAAGAAATAGATAGATAAATAAACAAAAATAATTAATTAATTAATCAATTAATCGATTGATTAATGATCAGGGCTCCTCTCTTTGGGGAGAAGTGCGGGTAGGGTAGGAAGATAAATTTTAACGGGACAAGGCAGTAACAAAATAAGTATTAACCATGTTACCCACCACACCTGCTCCCAACAGCCTTACAAAGGAACACAAATGCTCACAGATCAGTAAGTAGATGCTGCCCCGTTAATAAAACAACAATCTTTAGAACCCATCCCTCCAGCCAAATGCCATGGCCTTCCTTTTACACAAGGAAGACATGTGGCCGGCTGAGTTAATTAGCACACGCACAGGTTTCTAACCTTTTCTAGGACAGGTGGACGATGTCTCTATTCCACTCAAAGACAGATGACACAATCACTGGCCTTATGCCATGATGCATGTATGTCTGTCTCATGCCAAAGATATAGGATATGGGACAAGGGTCTCAGCCTAGACCTGTCCTTTTCTGTTCCCAAATGAAATAAACATAAAAATTAAAGTACAGTTTGCCTGGCCTTGCCTCCCTTTGCCATGCCGTTAAATCAACATTTGCCCAACAACCAAGGAAACATGCTCAGGAGTGATGCTTTTTTTTTTGATGTTTTGTTTTTTATTTTTAACAAGACTTCCCTTCCAGCCTCTCACTCATGCTCCAGGGAAATAATGATGGGGATCCCACTTTTATTTGAATAGGAAATCGTCACCAGACAGGCTCTAGACAGGAGATTCAGCACCTTGGTCACTGTGCATCTGGTAGAGCAGGCAGGGCCTTCAATAGGATGACTGGAGAGGCTTGTGTTAATGGACGAAAAGCAGAAAGTTCAGACTAAGATGGAGAAATTTACAGATTGCTTTCCATGAACACACTCCATGGTCCAGAGCTACTTCTGTATTTTTTAGACCTTTACCAGCTGCAGGTCTAATCCCGCTGTCTTCTAATTCAGACTAAAGTATGAATGGCCACCCTGTGCATAATGGAGAACAGGGCAGGGGGGCACATGGGTGGAAGGAGGCACCTCACTCTATTATATTAGATTACATTCATGCTCCCATATCACAGCCTGAGGCCACCATAGGAAAAAAATAATCGTCTGTCCCATTCAGAAACATAATAGGAAACGAAACGGGAGAATACATGAAATCAGCCACAGAAACTATAAAGCATACACAGTGGAACTATTTGACCTGGGGCAGCATAAACATTGCAATTGTTTGTAGTCAAGGTAGGAAATAAAATCAGAAAAATGTATGAGTACCAGCTTGTGGACAATCTATCCTCTATCTTGCAAAGGTCCAAGGAAGAGGGTTCAAGTACAGGCATGAATGTCCTGATTCTCTCACCCACCTCCTGGGTTTCGGAGCTAATGGCAGCAATTCTGTGTTGGTTTCCTTATCTGTCAAAGACATACAATAGCATATGCAGAGAATTTTTTGGAAGTCCAATGTGCTGCCCATTGAGGCACAGAGCCACATGCAGATATTTTTTTTGAAGCTTCAGCTGAAGCAGAGCTCACCCTAGCTGATACTTTAACCCCTGGGATCCCTTAGCTACTCAAATAACTGATATCTGAATGCTTCACAGCTAAGAACCAAATCTTCCAAACAAACCTCAGATTTCATATGGTAGGGGGTCAGCTATGACCTTTCCTCCTCCTCTCTCCATTTCCTGCTCCCCTGTTAAGACAGCCATGCTAGGTCCTCTACCGTCTAGGTCAGCTCCTTTCTCACCAACTCTCTCTGTCATCTGCTAACCACTGACATACCAGTTCTTCCCAAGATTTCCCAGGGTCCAGTCAGCCCAGTCTTAATTTTGGTAAGTGCCCCAGGCAAAACAACCCACCCAAACTGCATGCCCATGGTCCAAGAACACTGGAAGAGAGAGAAACAGAGAGTCATGCTTTTGCTAGCATCAAATTGCCTTTATCTTTTGCTCTGGCTGCCAGGAAGCTCAAAAACAAAACACCACCAAACCTCTTTCACTCGAGCAATATGATTAAACCACACATCATACTTCCATGCAGGAGCAATAGATCCTTATGTTCAAAGAAGAGTCACAAATTATTCTAGTCAATGTGTGCATTTAATGAGAAAGAGAAATTCCCAAGCGGCTAAGAGCTGGTGAGGTGCAAGAGCATGATATTGGATTTGTCAGGGGTTCCTCCAAGTTTCTGTTCAAGAGCCTGATGTTGGGGTCAATAGCTCCTCTTCTGCCTGCATTTCTCCCCCCCCTTGCCCCCCACTGCTCAAACTGGAGGAGTCAGGGGAGAAGTCGGAGGAGCAGGGGCACAACACCCTCCACACCTAGCTTCTAGACTTGCTGTGCGATCTGTCAGCATGAGAAACAAGATGTACCAGCATAGTGAGACCAGTGTCCCTGTACTCTGAAACAGAGGCCTATAAAAATAAAGGCAGGGGACTGGAGCGATAGCACAGTGGGAGGACATTTGCCTCGGACCTGGATGACCCAGGTACAATTCCTGGCATCCCAAATGATTCACCGAGCACTGCCAGGAGTAATTTCTGAGTGCAGAGCCAGGAGTAACCATTGAGTATTACTGGGTGTGGACTCAAAAAGCCAAAAAGTAAAACAGAAAAAAGAGGCACCACATGCCCTGAGAACAGAGGCACTTTTATGCATGTAGCACCTTGTCATGTAAATGTGGCTTCCACATCTCCTAGTGAATACACAAAAGAGATGCACAGGGGACTCCTTCTGTTGCACCCGTGGCTTCCTTCTCCAGCCCTGTTTTGTTTTCTCACTAATAAATCAAAGGAAGCAAATACCAACCCACGAAGAGAGTCTACATGCTGGTACTCCCTAGCCCTCCAGAGCACTACTGGGCCAGCTGAGCCTCGCTAGGCGCAACTCCTACATAAAGACTACCTGAGCCAGGTCTCCAAGTTGGCTTTTGCCCAAGAAGGAAAGAAGCTTGCAGTGCCAAAGGGAGACAGTGAACATGCTGGTGATCACGCCTGTGGCACGCTGGATTCCAAGGCTGTCTACACCTTACCTGCCTTGGTCAGGCATAACAGAAAGATGATCAGATAAACAAAGCACATACAAAAATATGAATCCCCAGACGTGAGATTAAGGAAAGATGACAGACAGACGGAGGTCTCTTGTCAAATGAGACCCTCGATGCAGAATCAGGCAGGGTGCCCCCCGGTCCTTGTGAGTCAGGAGCGGAGGTGTGCACCCTCATGCTGGGTGCCAGCCTTCTTCTACATGAATGCGTGCGTCCTGATGGAGCTGAGCCCCTACAGATGCACCTTTCAGTAAAAAACATCCACTCAGGGCTGTGGGTGTTTAGTGCTTCTTCAAGGCAAAAGCAGATTCCATCTAAAATTCACAGATGCCCCTGAGCTGTGCACTGGATTCCATTCCAATTCTGAACCCTCAAAGGAATAGATGGATATACCCAATGTTTGCCCACTTGGCTTTCACACCGCCATGAAAGAGGCACAGACAAGTTTCATACCAAGAAAGTGCTGAGGGGAGGTCAATGGTGCACATTTGAAATATTGCCCAGAAAACTTTTCCGCCTCTATTGTAAAGTAAATAACTGTGATTGGTTGGTAAGTACTCTGCCAGCTCCGAGACTGGGGCACAGACTAACATGCACAGTCCTATGGGCTAGGTGTGCCAGAAACATCTACAGCAAGGAGGAAACAATAAAGTGATGAAGGTGTGCATATTATAACACACACACACACCTTGTGCACACACATACATGCATACACATTCACACAGGCACGTGCTAACGCATGCACCAAAGGGACCTGCCTGCAGCGTTAGGCCACAGACATTTCTCTGAAAGTCACGGAGGAACTCTGCCGGCTGCTGTCCAGATGTTGTGGCAGTGAGAAGAGCTGGTAAGGAAATCAGGCAGGGAGGAGCTTCCGCCCCACAGCACAATGCTCAATCCTTTGCACTGATGCGGGTGGTCTTGACCTCCGGGCAGCCCTCCAGCCCAGGGACCTGCCATCCTCTCGGAGGGGAAGCCCCAAAGGTTCAGATTTCCGGTTTCATAGGTGAAGCTTTCTGCCTCTCCTCCATCTGTAGGTCTAGACTGAGACATCTAGTTATTCATGTCTCCATCTCTCTCCTGAAACCTACAGAGCCTGTACTTAGCAAGGCTGGGTCAGGGTGGTGACTTCCATTCACGAGGGGCAATCTGTGTATCTCTCACATCTGTCTTTGGTACCAGAATTCCTGCCTCACTTTTTATCACTCCCACAGCTGCTCTGCAGTCACTCCCAAAGATGGGATTCTGATCCCTTCTCTGCTTCCTCATCCGACAGGAACACTGCCATAGGCAGAGGGTAGGGAGCAATGAGGTTGAGAATCAGGCCAACACTTTGAAACACTGAGGCCAGCGGCAGCCTCAGTCCACAGATCCCCTCTGCACCCTCGGTGCTCCCTCCACACTCAGCCCCTCGTAGCCCTGTCAGTACCAGTGTGATTGGATGCTCCACTTTGGGACAGCCAAGTTTATATGCTGTCAGGCACTTTATATCCCCCATAACTCTGCCTCCTGAGCCCTCCTGTGCACGTGTTTAATTTTTACAATCAAGAAGACAAATGGGGAGAGTGATAGCACAGACACCATGGAGGGGTGGGATCTGACCGTGCCTCTGCTGAACCTGGGTATGAATTCTACCAGTAACCTGAGGTTGTCTTGTATATATAAGACCGTGGTGGTTTTTCTGATGACTGAGATAAGGGAAGGAGGAAGAGGCTGTGTAAGGGTACAGCTACATTGGAAAAGGTTTCAGGCCCTCCATGGATGGATAGGAATGAAGACAACTTTATATGTCACCTGGGTTTTGTTTCAGCTCTTACCACTACCTTCTCAAGCCCCCAAATGCAGGGAACAGTGGAATGGGACACCCAACTCCCCCTCTGCCCTTATCTTTCTAAGACACCCTATGAGAAACAATGATGACAAGACCGATGACATGGAGGAGATAGAACAAATAAAAATAAAATATTAAATGAGGATAAACGCATCTTTTTTAAAAGCTGTTTTTTATTGATCGTGACTCACAATCTAATGAAAGCAATGCCCTCATTATGCAAACAAAGCTCTAAGCTGAGTCCCCTGGATGCCTCTGCCACCTGGATGGCAGCCCAAGGCCCCTCCTGCAAGGCAATTCTGTAGCCCCAACAGCAAAGCAATTGTCTGAAACTGCAAATCTGCACACATCTCGCTGCTGCTTCAAACAGCATCTCCCCATCAGCCACAGTCTGTGCACCATCACGTGGCCCCTGCCCCCGCCCCACAATTCTACTGAAGCAACAGCACTGCAGTCATACAGCCAATATTCAGTGAACAATTGCTTTGTGATATAAGCCATGTGGGTGTTTTACAGGGATTGTCCCATCCCCCTTCCCATCAGCCCTATTAAACATTGACTTTTATGACATTTATTTTAGAGTGGCACTGGGAAGAGCACTTCTGGTCAGTTCTGTCTCTCCGGGAGTCGCTTCAGGGACTTCTCTAGAGTCTGAGCTGAACAACCTCCTTACTGGATGTGCTACACCAACATTCAGCATGTCTCCCATCTCAGAGGATAAGTTGGGGTCACTTGCTCACCTTCCTCACCGAATTTCCTAAAGACAGATATGCGATCTGGTTCATTTGTTGTGCTCTGGGGATCCAAACCTGATACAAGGGATATCAGCAAGAGAGATTTGGAATGGGGCCAAATGGAGCATCAGCCACCAACCTCTTCTTAGTGCTTGGTGGCTCTGAGGGTGGCTCTCCTGGCCCTGTGAGCTGCTAGGCTAGAACACACACAGCAGGCTGTGAAGAAGGGAGCCTTGCCCACCTCCTTTCTCCATGAAGTTTCATTCATACACACAATAAGAATGTTTTTACCTTAAGATATAGCTGGGAGGCCAGTTCCGTCTGATAGGTTTCCTTTAAATTACTTCAGTTCAGGAATAAAGTTTAAAACTGTAAACTTCAGCCCCACTTGGGCTCCCAGATTTTGATGTAGGCAGGCAGATGGGGGTGGGGAGAGACATATGGGAATGAACTTTCTGGGCTAACCCTAAGGCTGTCCAGAGACACCTTTTGGAACCAGGAATCAAGACTTGATAAGACCCTCACTCTCAATAGACCTTGAGGAAGCTGTATCAACCTTTCTCTGCCCAGCCCTTAATCCAGTTACATTCCAGGACAGAAGATCCAGGGGGAACTTCCAGTGGTCAAGAAAAGGAGATTTTCAAAGAAGAACACTCCCAAAATTTACTCTTCTTGGCAAGGGCCTAACATGGACTTTAACCTAGGTTGAAGCCCCATATGGGAGTAGCTTGGGGAGAAATCTATAAAAGCCGTCCTGACCAAAGGACAGCACGCATATGCTGCCTGAGCCCATGTGCTGCTGGAGCCACGTGGCCGAGCACATGTGGTGCCCAAGCACATGTGTCGCCCACATCTCTCCTCTCTTGAGATATGTACTCTCGCTCACTTTCCCTCCTCCTTCCCCTTCCTCAAGCCTCCATAACAAAATCTGTTTTATTTCACTGCTTTTCTACTCCTGCAAATTCTTATATTGCAAGGAAGACAAGAACTCTGAGCAAACCCTGGGTAAGGTATAGGACTGACTTTCCTTTCCTACAGAGAGCAGCTCCTTGCTCCAGCCTGAGTTTGTGGCTCAGCGAGAAACCTTGGCTGGTGGGGATCAACTTATGTCCTGGAGTCCTGGAGATCAAACAGACAATAGGTGTGGCTTGATGGTTACCTCGTGGGGCTGGTTGGGGCTCCGTGGGGTCTTATCGCACACTTTCAGTTCTTAGCCCAACCCGCTGGTCCCGGGCAGCTGAGACGGCTGGGGAGAAAGTGACCATCTCTCTCCCCTTCCCGCCTCACATAAGCACCCATGTGGCCCACCTATGTCCAGTTTCATTGACACAGTAAATGATAAGCCCTTCATTCCAAGGTGAGAAGGCAGGAGGGGAAGTCAGGCCAGAGGGTTTCCCTGAAGGATCTGTGACTCCACTCAAGAGAGAATGTGCACCCACAGCTGACGCTGGACTGATAATAATCAATACCATCCAACCCAATTCCTTTCATTTGCCTTGTATTGAATATGATCTTAATATACTAGGAGCCATCAGCTTCTATTAGAGCCTAGGAAATCATCTTTGAAAAGAAGCAAAATGGTATCAAATGCATAATTTGAAAAACATTGTTTTCAACATCTTTCCACTTCATTTAGCATTTTGAGGAATTGAGGCTATATCTTGTAGCTATCAAACTGAATTAATCACCTTGAGATCTGATAGAAGATAACTAGAACTCTAATTTCAGGCTGCTTTCATTCTTGGAAGAGAGCCTTTTAAACAGGAATACGGGAGTAAGTGGAAACTCTCAGCTACTACTTTTTGATAGACCAATCATTCACCATGGGTGACTGATAATAACACAGCTCTTCTCAGTTGAGATATGAAATGCATGTGAACTTCAAAGACTTAATTCAAAAAATGCCAAATAACCAATAATCTGTTTATTGATCAGATGTTGCAATGGCAAAATTTGTATCCTTGTGAATAAAGAGAATAGGACTCAAATTAATTTCACATCCTTTGTTTGCTTGTTTATTGGAGCTCTTAGAAAATTTAACATTTCACATGTGGCTCACATTGTATTTTCATTAGATAATGTGCATCTATACAATTAGCTATTATGGAGTAATTAAATCTTTGCTGGAGTTTTTAAATGAACTGAGAAAATATATGGGGTGACATTTTAAGTGAAAACAATGTCCATGTATCCAGATATAAACTAAAACTATATAGATCAAAATGGAAACATACATACTGACATATGTGTCGTCAGAAACCAACTAGGAAGAAACAGCAATAATTTTTTGTCTCAGATTGGAGGAAGTCAAGAGTAACTCATATAAAGGAGTCAAAATAAGGGAATAGTCTCCTTTATATATTTCTAAATGTTCCTCAAAGAGCTTTCTTGTTGTATTTATTATCAAAGAATAATAAATGCTACTAAAAAGGAAATTATTCTCCATAATAATTAGTATTGTTATATGTAGCTATTCATCTCTTCTGGCATTCACTGAAGTAAATAATTTACAAACACATTTAGTCCTTACTTAGCCCTCAGAGAAATCTCGTCATGAAATACACCATTTTCAATGAAATACTCATTTTCATGGCTGGCCATTTTTTAACCTTATAACAAAATATTTACTTAAAATCAGTCTTCTTTTCTACAACAGGAGATGATCTAATAAAAATGTGGTGGTCACTACAGGAGTTTTACACCAAGAAAGGAAAATTTGCTATTAAAATGTGTTCATTCACATTCATTTCTTAAATAAAAGTGCTCCTAAATAACAGTGCAGGTGGGTGGGGAAACTGTAGGAAAATAATAGTTCCACACACAGTTAGTCCTTTTGTGGGTTGCATTTGAAGAACCAAGGGTCTTCTACCCTTGAAACGCTCAGTTCTGGTTTGATATTTGGCCAGTCTTGGTCAAACCTCTCAGCAATTCCTCCTGGAATGCTCATCTGGAAATCCACAACTTCTCCCAAACAGTCAAGTCCTGCCTATTCGTCTCCCAGCAATCCACCCATCCATCCACCCTGCACTTATTGGTCCATGTATCCATCAACACAACATAATTTTTCTAGAGAGAAACTTATTTTCTAGAGAAAATCCACTTATTTTGGCTAATAAGTGGGTCACGAGCTAGAATGGTGGTAAGCAAAATAGACACAACTTCCCTCTCCTGGAGGCTCACTTCTGAGTTAGGGTGAGGGAGTCTCCTAGCCAACAAGTGAAAGAGCAGTGGTCATTTCTGTGAGTTACCAATGCTCCCAGGAAAACAAAATAATGCCATGGAAAGAAAAGGAACTGGGCTAAACAACTGGGTTCTTTGAAAGAAAAAAAACAGATATAGAATGACTGCATTTATTTGCATGACATAAACATATATATATATATATATATATAACATATATATGTAGTATGATACCAATATCCAAGATCAGGCAAAACATGGATCAAGAGGACTTGTCAAAGGTGGAATCTACCACAAACTTGTGCGAGTCAGAGGTTAGGTAAGAGAAGGGAACAGTGCGCTAATAATTGTCGAAGGTGATAATATCAGCCTAGAACTGAGCATTGAATATAGGCAAAAAGAGACACATGATAACCTCTAAATGTATGTATTGAAATCCACAATGTGTAAGAGAAGGAAAGAGAAGAGAGAGAGAAGAGAGAGAGAGAAAGAAGTGATAAAGAACCTTCCATAGAGGTAGGCTAGGGAGGGGGAGGGAATTGGGAACATTGGTGGTGGGAAATGGGCACTGGTGGAAGAATGGGTGCTGGAACAAAGTATGACTGAAACCCAAACATGAACATCTTTGTAATTGTATATCTCATGGTGGTATAATAAAATACTAAAAAAAAAGAAAATTAAAAAAAATAAATTAATAAACTAAAAAATAAATAAAACAATGATATATCGCCTCAAAAATAAATAAAGAGCCAAGATTTGAGCTGACACTGGCCTGCATGAAGGTGACAACTGTTTTTAAGGGGAAGTGTTTCAGTGTCCTCCATTGTGAGGATCGGGAGAACATGACTGTGTGGCTACAGCAAGCAATAAAAGAGAATAAGAAAGTGGGCTGGTCCAATTCCCAAAGGTCTATTTGACGCTAAAAAGGTTTGAATTGTTTGTTGTTGCTGTCTGTTTGGGAGGCAAAGCTCACTGTGCTCAGAGATCACTTCTGGAAGAGTTGGAGGGAACATAGGGGGTGCTAGGGATCAAACTAGGACCTGATGTATGCAAGGCAAACACCCTGCCCACTGTACTATTTCTCCAGCTTCCTTTATTTTGTTTTGATTTTTAGTGGGGAAAAAAACCACTTGGGTGGTTGTTTAAGCAGGTTCATTGATAAAGTCTGAGTTCCACACTTAAATGTTCCTTTTTGAACAAGGAATTCTAGAGAAGCAAGAATAAATCTCTGGGGAGATACCAGTGGCTATTCAGGAGAGAGACAAAGTACTCACCAGAAAGTCCTTCAGGGATCCCTTATAATCAGCTGTGGCTTGCTCCTGAACAGCAGTGTTGGTCCACGGCCCTTCTAATGTGCCAGTGTGGGATGAGCACCCCCAAATGCGAGCTCATCTGCCCGCATCCCTAAAATATTTAAATACCTCAAATCATACTGCAAGCAAAAGACCTCTTGGAGGCTCCCAGAGGTTCAATTCCACTTAGTTTTCCTGCTTTTCATTTACCCCAACTTGTTCCAGCTGGAGTTGGAAACAGACGTGTCAACACAGCCCCTGCCCATGAAGGCTTCCCAGCGACCAGGAAACAGGTCGTCAATTGTAATCTCCATTGAAAACCTGATTCTGTCGGAGGCTTTCCAAACCCCACATGCCTGGGTCGAATCTGGAAGCAGGATCCTGCTGGCGGTAATGGGCTGCAGAGTGCCCCCCAGCCTGGACTACCTGCCACTGGAGAGATGGTGAAGCTCCTCAAATCTCTGAGCTCCTGGCACAGTCTGCACCACAAGGCCATCCCAGAACGAGGCTCAACCTTCCAGGAATCTGCCCAAGCTAGCTACTTTATGATTAACTACCTTTCTGATTTTATCAACTGCTGTTACTTTTCTGGCTCCCACCCAGACCCATCTGGGTAGTAACATGGACCCAGTGATCCTGGCATCTGGAAGCATTTGTCTTAAAAGAGCCAATTCCCTCTTGATGTCAATTATCAGTTCAGTTTCCAGCCAACGGGCCAGATATTCTTTTCTATGGCCCAGACCCACAGGATGCTGCCTGCTATGCGCATGGTATGACTCTGTGGACTGCTGAGCTGGGTCACCACCTGCCCTCAGCCATGTGGGGATATGGACCCATGCCAGTACATTGCAATCACCTACAGGTACATACTCATACATACACAGGGCTCTGCCAGGAGATCCCCAGGACAGGAGTGAAGAGTTGATGAGCAGTTGGCTGCTTCATGATCTGCTCAACTCTGCACGGCATGACTTGGAGCTAGGAGATGTGGCACCAGTATGGTCCCCAGACAGGAAGTTTGTCATAGAAGTGGGGAGGCAGAGAGAGCGCTTGGAGGACATGGTGGGTGGCCACAAAGTGGATGGATGCATGGTGCACCCATGAAATTGTGCTCTGCCCCCCAACACTCTCAAACTGCCTTCCTCTTTCTGGGCTTGGTATTTTCCAATCTTCCTACAGAAAAAATGGCTCAGGGTCCTAGAATTTCCTAGCTGCTTTGGCGTGCCATCACACAAAGTGAGGATCAGTCTCTGCACATGATTAAAATCATTCAGGGTCGCAACTGCTCCTGAAAACTTCTCAAGTATACCTTTGTGTACGTGTCTAGAAAGTGCAGATTAGAATATATATGTAAAATATGAATTCATTGTACTATTTAAATGATTTCTTTCTGCCAAGTATGTATATTTTAATTCATAAATATACATGCATTGGAGAAAAACGACCGATTGCTTAGCATTTCTACAGGTGGATCAGGCTCAAGTTCCATGACCCAGTTTTAAGAAAGACGTAGTGGAAATTTCCAGCAGAAAAATATTTTCTTGAGGTCACTTTGGAAACGGTGAACAGGCACAAAAAGTGCACTGCTCACTGTAGCAAAATCCCCAAAGGCCACACAGAATGTTCTAGAACTTCCATACTCAGCCAGGTTCTTTACTCACACTGGGTGGGGAAAGGATTGACTATCTCAGAAATGTGCTCCTCTTTGCTTTAATAAACCACGTTGCTAGCCTCCGAGGACATGGCGGCTGCTTCTGTCTTCACCTCACCCCCTGTTACTGATCTGGGGATGGGTGGAAAACTTTGGTGGCCCCTGATGGTGTCACTTCCCTGGGCAGGTGGGCCCTGGGGCTTCTTCCCTAAATATGGTCTCATGATCTTGGCTGCTAGTCTGTCAACCTGACCCAGTAGTCTTCCAGCTCTTCCTTAGAGCCTTGCCCTCTGCAGGGAGGGTTGAGAACTCCAGGGCTGACTGCAGCCTGGGTGGGAAGCTGTTATCCTCCCAGCTCGGTGCGAGCAAACACCCTGGAGGGGACGGAGCCCACACCAACACCCAAGCCCTCTCCTGCACACAGACACAGAGCACCCCCAAAGGAGAGGCAGCGGGACAAGCAGGGTGACACTCTGCCCCTGGCAGCCCTGACTCCTCTGGAGGGTGGGGCTGCATGTGGTGCCAGCCTGTGGCAGCCAACCAACTCTAGGGCTGTAAAAGGCTGGGCCCAGGTGTGGGCTGCCAGCCTCCACGCCAAGGCGCCGGGAGGCAGGAATGAGGCCTCGCGGCCAGTGCCATTAAGTTCTCCAGAACACTCTGTGCTCCCAAATAAATGTGTCTGCGCGGTGCGCGACACAATATTCACACGGCTCATTACTGGGTTTAATTTTTGCCCGTTGCTTATTGACTGTCTCTTCCCCCACTTTATTGCCGGGGTGGAAGAGTTACTCATCCGTGCCCAGAACGCAAGCTCCCCAAAGTGGGATCTCTCCAGAAGCTTCTGGCCTGGCTCAGCCCCCGGCAGGATAGGCTGGGCCCCAAACACACACAGCAGTGCCAGAGGAACTCCAGGCAGTCCGTCCTCGCAGCCGCCTCTGAGAGGCGCCCTTTCCTTAACCTGACCGAAACTGTGGGGCCTGTCCCCGCTGCCCAGCAGGCAGAGTGGGCACACTGACCCCTCAGAGTTGTCCAGCCCGGCACTGCAGGAGCAATGCCCACTGCAGCATGCCAGGTCTCTGTGTGCTGAATCTGAGCAAATAAGCCCCATTTCCCCAAGTGCAGGTAACTGGTGAGGACCTCCCTCTCCAAGGCAAGGCATCCCCACAGAGGCAAAATTCATCTGGCTCTTAAGTGAAAGGTAATGGGCCAAATGGTGTGTTGTATTCCTAGGTGTGGAAGCACCCTAAGCAAAAGGAGAGAAACTCAGTGACGCTCACCCTTTGGTGCTATTATTTTATTGTTTAACCTATTTGAAAATAATACAATGAAAAGTAAACCGTACTTTTGAAAGCTAAACCTATACTTAGCTGCACTTAAGCTTTAAAAAGCAAAGTTCAAGTCATAATCATGTCGTAAAATCTCTTTTATAAATCCCTTCTCCCAAATTATAAAATTACCCGGTATTTCCTGTAACCAGTGATAAAACATAGACACCAAACCAATAATTAATAGCCCATCCCATCCTCTTTATGACATCATGGTTAAATACCCACTGCAAACAGCAAGTACTTCATCCTCTGTATTCCTGTTCATGGCCACTGGAGGGGCAGAGGAGAAGAGGAAGGAAGGAATGTAGGAAGGAAGGAGGGAAGGAGGGGAAGGAGGGAAGGAAGGGAAGTAATTAACGAATGAACGAGCAAAGGAAGGAAGGAAGGAACGAAACGAAGGCGAACAAATGAACAGAGGAAGGAAGGAAGGAAGGAAGGAAAGAACGAATGAACAAACGAAGGAAGGAAGGAAGGAAGGAAGGAAGGAAGGAAGGGAAGGAAGGAAGGAAGGAACGAAGGAACGAAGGAAGGAAGGAAGGAGCGAATGGACAAAACGAAGGGACAAAGGAACAAAGGAAGGAAGAAAGGAACGAATGAATGAACGAATGAACAAGGGAACGAAGGGAAGGAAGGAACAAAGGAATGAACGAACAAAGGAATAAAGGAAGGAAGGAATGAACGAATGAACGATTGAATGAACGAAGGAATGAAGGAACGAAGGAACAAAGGAATGAACAAACAAAGGAATGAAGGAAGGAAGGAACGAACGAATGAATGAAGGAATGAAGGAACGAAGGAACGAAGGAACGAAGGAAGGAAGAGAGAGGGAGGGAAGGAGGGAGGAAGAAAGAAAGAAGGAAGGAATGCAGGGAGGGAGTGAAGGAAGGAAGGAAAGAGAAACAGAGTTAACAAAGATTAACAAATATGCAAAAGTAAAATCAAAAAAAAATCAATTTAATAAGGGGCCAGAGAGAGAGAGAGTACAGTGAGTAGGGCACTTGCATTGTAGGTGACTGACCTGGGTTTAATCCCCAGCATCTCATATGGTCTCCAAGCACCAGGAGTAATTTCTGTGTGCAGAACCAGGAATAACCCCTGAGTATGGCTACATTGTGCCCTCCCCAGAAAACAAAAATGATTTCATAAGAATAGGTTTTTATGGTCCAGAGATGTGGCTTAATTGCAGAGCTGCCTGCCTGGCATGTGTGACTCCATGAGTTTGATCTCTAGTGTGCAAAAAAAAAAAATAAACCATAGAAATATATGCATACAAGTGTTCTTACCCTCTAACATGAGTCTAAATTTTAATTTTTCTATAAATTGTTTTCTGTAGTGAGTGGCCCTGGTTTCTTTGGGGAAAACAGTTACATCTGTAGCTGCAAATATTCTATGGTATTCACACACCACACACACACACACAATGTAGTTAATCGCTCCTCTATTAATGAACATTTAGAGTTCTTCTCTAGTGTCTTCTAAAATAGTGCTTTAATTTTGATAAGATAGAATCATAAAGTGGAAAGTGGAATTGCTGGATCAAAAGATGGCATATTTTAATTTTAATAGATATTCTATGGCTACTTTTCCAAAAGGCTGAAGAAGTTGCATTCCCACTGGCAGTATATGAGACTCCAAGGTCCTTGCATCACTGCCAGCCTAAATGTTATCTCTGGTACATTGTATGGTCCTTATGGGTAAAGCGTGGCATATAGTTTTTACTTTAATTTGTACTTCTCCACTTCCCAGAGGTTGAATATGCTCATTTAAGTTGATCATTCAGATTTCCTTGTCTGTAAATGGTCTGCTGATAATTTTGCCATGTTTTTTATTATTACTTTACTTTTTAAAATTTGTATTTTTTAATCTTATGTATTTTTACTCTATCTCTAGAGATATTGTAGACACTTTTCTCAATATTTGCCCACAAACTTCTTGTCTTTTCAATATTGTGATGCCCTCTTAGCTCCCAGTGAGAAGGCATTGATTAAGCTTTTCGGCATTTAGACATCTCCTCTGTTAAATATATTTTAATAATGTGTGATCCTCTCTTTGTGTACATCTTATTTCTAGGAGGTGATCCAGTACAGTATAAAATTAATTTATTTAATTTTACTACTAATTTACTATTTAATTTTACTACTAATAAATAGTAAATTTATTGGGTCAATATAGAACCCAGTGTAGAACAACTTACCTTACATGTATGAGACCATAGGCTTGATCCATGAAAACTCTCTCCTGATAAAAAGTAAAATCATTAAATAATAAGCTTACATTTTTTGAAACCATTAATGCCTATAGTCATTAATACCTTCTCAATAGATGGAATGATTTTTCCACCAAATCTACCTCTGTCTTTCTACCAACTTCCTTGCTGGTGCTGGCAATTGAAGTTCTGAAAAAACGACATGTTTGATGGCTTAAGATGGCATCATACTATTATTCTAATTATTATCCTTGCAGCCTACTTATTATGAGATGGACCATTTATTGTTCATTCACCTTTATACTCATATAATTAAACTTTCTCAATGTATTCTTTGTTTTTTCCTATTAGGAAAGAATATTAGGATTATTTAAATTTTTATGCAAGTAGAGTGAAAAACTTTGTTTTTTATATATATGTACATATACATGTATATCTATACATATATAGGTCCTGCTTAAGAATTCTCTTTATGATCTTACTTACATGCAAAATACCTAATTCGATACAACCAAATTTATTGCTCTGTTTGATTTCTGACATGTTGTTTAGTCCTTTCCTAGGTAATAAATAGTATTTTCCTTCAGCTATTTTAATATTTTGGTTTTCATTTTAATAGTTAATCCTTTTAGTCATTTGTATTTACCTTGGGATTTGATATAAGCGTAAAATCTGATTGTTCCCTCACAGAGATTTCCATTCATGTCAGCAATATTGGTGACTAGTTTTCAAATATTAAAATCTCCTAAGAAAACTATTATTACTCTTATTTTTTAAAGTTTGGATGTTAATTTCTATACCAGTTTTGAATTAATTTTATATATTTTATCAAGTAAAACTAGTCCCTATTCCTCCAAATTTTCTTTAATTTTCAAAAAATTTTAATTATTGCTTGCCCACCCTAACTTATTTCAGGTATATTTTGGAAACATTTTATTCTTTACTCCTCCAGAAAACATCCTTTCCACACTTTTGTCTTGGATTACTTTGAACTCTAATCCAATTTAAAGAGAATGTAGACATTCTGTCTCCTCGTTCAATTATATTCATAGTTCTCTTTAATCAAAAGATATTTTTAATCCCTATCACTTTTATTTAACTTTCTTTAGGTAGAATCTATGCTATCCATCCTAAAGATTTTTTTGGGGGGCCAGAGAGGTAATATAAAATTTAAGGCACATGTCCTGTCTGTGACTGACCCTGTCTGTGGCTGATCCCTTGAGTATTACAAGGGATCCTGAGTATTACATATTACAGTGACTCTGTAATACTCTGAGTATTACAGTGGCTCTGAAGGTTTGCAAGCACCACATAGGGGCCTGAGCTAATTCCTGGATTCAGAGGGCAGAAAAAGCACCACTTCCTCAGGCCCTGGCACAGGACCAATGAACAAAACACCTGGAAAGGCCTTTGGGGCCTTCAGAGCACCTTGAGAGTTTGCTATGAACAAACCCAAATTTTTTCTGGATGTTTATATTCTTGACTTTTTAGTAATTGTTTTTAGCCTTAAAAAGGAACTTTCATAAATTTATTAGGACTTAATCATCTTGAACTATAATATTGGCATCAAAGCTATTAGTATTAATCAGTGACGTGATTTGATTAATGTTAAAATACTGAAGTTATCATCCACTTAAATAGATAACTGATAATAAAATCAGAATCAAAGACTTTCTTTAAATCAATGAACGTGAGACAGAGTGGCATCTTGAACTCCCTACAAACTTCAATGGGCTTGGTTACCGTGCGGATATGGTCGATTGTGCTGAATCCTTTTCGGAAGCCAGCTTGCTCACATATCCTTCATCTAGTGTTCTGCCAATCCTGTTCAGGATGACTCTAGTGAACAGCGTGTAGATGACAGACAACAGACAGATGGGGCGATAGTTGCCAATGTCGTGAATGTCTCCCTTCTTGAACAGTAGAACTGTCCTGCTGGTTTTCCATTGGGAGGGCACCTTGTATTCAGACAGGTAGCATGTGAAGAGCAGAGCTAGTGTATTGATGAGTACTGACGGCAGATTCTTCAGGTGTTCGGGTCTGACTTTGTCTGGGCTGGGTGCTGCTGTTCCCTTCTTTACCAACGAAATGGCATGTCGGATTTCAGAAGGGAGAACGTTGGGAATGAATATCCATCCTGTGGAATATGGTATGTGGGCAGATGGACGTGGCTATCAAAGAGATCTGAGTAGAAGTCATGGATAATCTTCTCCATTGCCTTTCTGGAAGATGTGATCAATCCATCAGAATGTCAGAGGGCAGTCATCTTGGTCTTATAGTTGGCGAAGGACAGGCAACTAGAAAATTAGTAGAAAGTAGCAGGAAGGAAGTAAAAATTAGTAAAATATTAGTAAATTAGATATTAGTAAATTATAAAATTAGTAAAATATTTAATTAAAATATTTTAAGTAAAATCAAAGAGTAATATCAATGTCTTCACTGTAATTAATATTATTACGTATTTGAGTGTTTCAGCTTTATGCTATTCAATAAAAGTTCTGCAGTGATGGAAATACATTTGGGACTGTCCAATACAAAAGACACTAGATATAGTACACTAAACACTAGATACACTGAGCAATCAAAACGTGACCAGTTGAATGAGAACTACTTTTTATTTTATCTAGTTTAAATGCAAATTTCTGAAATGTCTACCATCTAAGATAGAACATATCTAGAAAATACAAAACAATAACTTGGGGGCCGGACCGATAGCCCAGCGGGTAGGGCGTTTGCCTTGCATGCGGCCAGCCTGTGCCAGCCTGGGTTCGATCCCCAGCAAACCATATGGTCCCCCAAGCACCGCCAGAAGTAATTCCTGAGTGCAGAACCACCGGTGTGACCCAAAAAGCAAAAAAAAAAAAAAAAAACTTAAAAGTATCTGTGTTCTCTCTTGAGAACACAGATACTCTATCTCTGTCTCTCTCACCTATCATATTTCTCCAAATAAAATTATTTTACTTCACAAAATATCTTAAAAGAATTTTTATAAACATTGGAAAAATCACACACATTTTCCTTCTAATTTTATACCTATAAAAACCACTATTTTAGTCAGAAAATTAAACAAAATAGGAGAGAGTAGCTATAAACTGAACATTTAAACATCAATATCTACTTTACATTGTATTAAGCACATGAAATAAAATTAAGCAAAAATCACACCTATATGATACAACGAAAATAACAAAATACAGATAAATTTATCAGGAAAAGCATAGCACATATATGATAAAATTTTAAATTGTACTAATAGGTACAAAGCAAATTGAATTATCAAGAAAAATGTATCATTTTCTTGGTTGAAAATATAGGGCCTCCATTTTCCACATACGGACTTCTCTCTCGTCAGAACTCCACCCAGTAGATCAGCCTATCACAGTCCGGCTCAAGCGCGGCGCTTGCGGCCGCTCTGTTCATCAATAAATGCTGGACTTAGAGATGACTACAATAGTATGCTACCTGCACGGTAGAGCCTGGCAAGCTACCCGTGTTGTATTTGATATGCCAAATACCAGTAACAATTATAGACCTCATTCCAGAACGGATTGAGGCTCTTTATGTTCCTGGAGCAAGCAGATGCCCTTGGGCTCTACTAGCATGAGACAGGACATATGGAGATGTTACTGGGTCCCGCTCGAGCAAATTGATGATGAACGGGAAGACAGTGATACAGTGATACATACATACATTTCTCAAAAAATCCTACAAATTCAATTCCACCTAGAATTCTGAAAAGTTCTGATTTAGATTCTTGATATCAAGATAAAAGCATACACCTACACTTGCTTTAAAAATTTAAACAAAAAGTAAATGGAGACTTAACCATATAAAATCTTCCCCAAAGAATAATAATAATAATCAACATGACATTGACATGTAAATAGGCAAATAGGTCAATGGAAATCAGCTGAGAATATAAATCATGATTCTAGTCCTTGTGGTAATCTTTTATCCTGTAGCCACAGATCAGTAAACTTAAGGCACAAAGAAAACACCAAACCCATACCAGAAATTCTAACTGTTACTATATAGAGGAGTCAATGTAGGCTTCCTAAATAAGAATAGAAACTCATTTATTAAATTTTTTAAGTATTTTATTATACCACCGTGAGATATACAAATAAAAAGATATACAATTAAAAAAGTTCATGTTTGGGTTTTGGTCATACAGTGTTCCAGCACCCATCCCTCCACCAGTGCCCATCTCCCACCACCAACATCCCGGTTCCCTCCCCCTTCCCCAGCCCACCTCCATGGCAGGTTCTTTATTTATTTCCCTTTCTCTCTCTTTCTCTTTTCCTTCCCTTCCAGACTATGGATTACAGAACAGACATTAAAAGGTTGTCATGTGTATCCTTTTGCCTCTATGTAATGCTCAGTTCTAGGTTGGCATTAGTACCCTCGACAATTATTAGCACACTGTTCCATTTTCTGTCTTACCTAACCTCTGACTCCCACACGTTTGTGATAATTTCCACCTTTGACAAGACCTCCTGATATATGTTTCACTTGACCTTGGATATTGGTATCATAATATGTACATATATATTTATGCCATGCAAATAAATGCAGTCATTCTGTATCTGTCGATCTCCTTCTGGCTAATTTCGCTCAACATAATCTTCTCCATGTCCATCCATTTATAGGCAAATTTTATAACTTCATTTTTCCTAACAGCTGCATAGTATTCCATTGTGTAGATGTACCAAAGCTTCTTTATCCAGTCATCGATTTTCGGGCACTCTGGTTGCTTCCAGATTCTGGCTATTGTGAATAATGCTGCTATGAACATAAAAGTAGGGATGGTGTTTCCGCTGCGTATTTTTGGTTTCCCAGAGTAGATTCCCAGGAGTGGTATGGCTGGGTCAAATGGGAGTTCAATTTCTAGTCTTTGGAGGAAAGTCCATATTGTTTTCCAGAAAGGCTGTACCAGCCGGCATTCCCACCAACAATGGATGAGTGTCCCCTTTTCCCCACATCCACGCCAGCACTTGTTGTTCTTGCTCTTTTGAATATGTGCCAGTCTCTGTGGTGTAAAGTGGTATCTCATTGTTGTTTTGATTTGCATCTCTCTGATGATTAGTGATGATGAGCATTTTTTCATATGTTTTTTGGCCATTCGAATTTCTTCCCTTGCTGAAGTTTCTGTTCATTTCTTCTCCCCATTTTTAGATGGGGTTGTTTGTTTTCTTCTTGTAAAGTTCTACCAGTGCCTGATATATCCTGGATATTAACCCCTTATCAGATGGGTATTGGGTGAATATTCTTTCCCATTCTGTGGACTGCTTTTTGTATCTTAGTCACTGTTTCTTTTGAGGTGCAGAAGCTTTTTAGTTTCATGTAGTCCCATATGTTTATCCTTTCTTCTAGTTGCTTTGTTCTGATGTTTCACCTTTGAAGATGCCTTTAGCTTCAATGTTGTGGAGGGTTTTTCCTATATTTTCTTCAATGTACTTTATGGATTCAAGTCTGATATTGAAATCTTTAATCCATTTTGATCTGATTTTTGTGCATGGTGTTAGACACAGGTCCAAATTCATTTTTTTACATGTTGCTGCCCAGTTTTCCCAACACCACTTGTTGAAGAGGCTTTCCTTACTCCATTTTAGACTCATTGCACCTCTATCAAAGATTAAATGATCATGTGTTTGAGGTTGGGTGTCAGGATACTCAATTCTCTTCCATAGGTCCACAGGTCTGTTTTTATTCCAATACCATGCTGTTTTAATTACTACTGCCTTGTAGTACAGTTTGAAGTTGGGAAAGGTGATGCCTCCCATCTTCTTTTTTCCCGGAGGATTGCTTCAGCTATCCTTGGGGGTTTATTGTTCCATACAAATTTCAGGAGCGTTTGGTCAATTTCTTTGAAGAATGTCATCGGTATCCTCATAGGGACTGCATTGAATCTGTACAGAGCTCTAGGGAGTATTACCATTTTGACAATGTTGATTCTCCCCCATCCATGAACAGGGAATGTGTTTCCATTTCCTTGTGTCCTCTTTTTATCTCTTGGAGCAGTGTCTTGTAGTTTTCTTTGTACAGGTCCTTTACACACTTGGGTAAGTTGATTCCTAGGTATTTGATTTTCTGTGGCACAATTGTGAATGGAATAGTTTCCTTAATATCCCTTTCTTCTCTTTTCGTTATTTGTATATAGGAAAGCCACTGACTTTTGGGTGTTGATTTTGTATCCTGCCACTCTACTATATGCGTCTATTGTTTCTAGGAGTTTTTTGGTAGAGAGTTTAGGGTTCTCTAGGTATAATATCATGTCATCTGCAAATAATGATAGCTTGACTTCTTCCTTTCCTATCTGGATGCCCTTGATGTCCTTTTCTTCTCTGATTGCTATGGCAAGTACTTCCAGTACTATATTGAATAGAAGAGGTGAGAGTGGGCAACCTTGTCTTGTCCCTGATCTCAGGGGGAAGGCTTTCAACTTTTCCCCATTTAGAATGATACTTGCTGTGGGCTTTTGGTAGATGGCTGTAACTATCTTGAGGAAAGTCCCTTCAATTCCCATTTTCTGGAGCGTTTTAATCATGAACGGGTGCTGGATCTTGTCAAATGCTTTTTCTGCGTCTGTTGAAAGGATCATATGGTTTTTATTTTTTCTTTTATTGATATGATGTATTATGTTGATTGACTTGCGAATGTTGAACCATCCTTGCAATCCCGGGATGAATCCTACTTGGTCATGATGTATAATCTTCTTGATGAGTCTTTGGATTCTGTTTGCTAGTATTTTGTTGAAGATCTTAGCATCCGTGTTCATCAGGGATATTGGTCTGTAGTTTTCTTTCTTTGTGTTGTCTCTCCCTTTGGGTATCAGGGTGATATGTGCCTCGTAGAAGCTATTTGGGAGTGTTTCTGTTTCTTCTATTTCCTGGAAGAGCTTGAAAAGGACTGGCAGTAGGTCCTCCTTAAAGGTTTGGTAGAGTTCACTAGGGAATCTGTCTGGACCTGGGCTTTTGTGTTTGGGCAGACTTTTAATTACTGTTTCTATTTCCTCGATGGTGATAGGCTTATTCAGGTATTGGAGGTCTTCTTGTTTCAGCTGTGGGAGGTTATAGGACTTCAGGAATTGATCCATTTCTTCTAGATTCTCATGTTTCAAGGCATACAGGCTCTCAAAGTAATCTCTGATGATCTTTGGATTTCTGTGGTTTCTGTTGTGATGTCACCCTTTTTATTTCTGATTCTGTTTATTTGGGTTTTCTTTTCCTGTACTTACAAGTCTTGCCAATGGTTTGTCAATCTTGTTTATTTTTTCAAAAAAACAAGCTCTTGGTTTCATTAATCTTTTGGATTGTTTTTTTGGTTTCCAACTCATTGATTTCCTCTCTAAGTTTTATTATTTCCTTTTTTTCTGCCTGGGTTGGGCTCCTTTTGTTGGTCTTTTTCTAATATCTTCAGCTGTGTAGTCAGGTTATTTATGTGGGCCCTTTCTTGTTTCCTGATGAATGCTTGCAGAGCTATAAACTTCCCCTCTTAACACGGCTTTTTGCCGTGTCCCACACGTTCTTATAATTGGTGTCTTCATTTTCATTTGTTTCCAGAAATCTTTGGATTTCCTGTTTGATTTCTTCTATGACCCATTTGTTGTTCAGGAGTGAGCTGTTCAGTTTCCAGGTGTTTGGTTTGACTCCCTGTTTCTGTGTACGGTTAACTTCCATTTTCAGTGCATCATGGTCTGAAAAGATAGCTGACACAATTTCTATCTTTTTTATTTTATTGAGGTATGCTTTGTGGCTCAGCATGTGGTCTATCTTGGAGAATGTTCCATGTGCACTAGAGAAAAAATGTGTATTCAGCTTTTTTGGCATGAAAAGCCCTGTATATATCCACTAGCTCTCTTTCCTCCATTTCTTCCTTCAGGGCCAATATTTCCTTGGTGAGTTTCAGTCTTGTTGATCTATCCATCGTTGATAGAGCAGTGTTGAAGTCTCCAACTATTATTGTGCTACTGTTAATGTCTTCTTTGAGGTCTCGTAGCAGTTGTTTTATGTATTTTGCTGACCCCTCGTTGGGTGCATATATGTTTAGTAGTGTAATTTCTTCCTGGTGTACATACCCCTTAATTAATAAGAAGTGGCCTTTGTTGTCCCTTCTAACCTTTTTCAGCCTGAAGTCTATATTATCTGATACTAATATGGCCACACCAGCCTTTTTGGAGGAGTTGTTTGCATGGAGAATGGCCTTCCAACCTTTGACTCTGAGTCTCTGTTTGTTCTGATTATTCAGATGCGTTTCTTGTAGACAGCAGAATGTTGGGTTCAATTTTTTAATTCATTTTGTCACTCTGTGTCTCTTAAGTGGTGCATTTAGACCATTGACATTGAGAGAGATTATTGTCATTGGATTTTGTGCCATCTTTCTTTTTTGTGTTTGTTGTGCTTATGGGTTTGGTCGCATTAGAGTAGACCCTTCAGTCCTTCTTTTTAAAGTTGGTTTTGAGTCCATGAAGTTCCTGAGTTGTTGCTTATCCATGAAGTTGTGTATCTTTCCTTCATATCTGAATGTGAGCCTGGCCGGATAAAGAATTCTTGGTGAAGCCTGCAGTTCATTGAGCCTTTTCGCAATATCCCACCATTGTTTTCGGGCTCGGAGTGTTTCATCAGAGAAGTCTGCTGTAAATCTTAGAGATGTTCCTTTGTATGTGATTTCCTTCTTTTGATCTTGCTGCTTTCAGTATTCTATCCCTATCTATAGTTTTTGTCATTTTTATTAAGATGTGTCTTGGAGTATTCTTGTTGGGGTTTCTTTTAGCTGGTATCCTATGGGCCTTTTGGATCTTGAGGCAAGCATTCTTTAGTTCCGGGAACTTTTCAGCAATTATGGCTTTGACAGTTTCTACTTCATCAGGGTTTTCTTCTTGGCCTTCTGGGACCCCAATGATCCGTATGTTGTTTCTTCTGGCTTCATCCCAATTATCTCTTGTTGTCTGTTCAGTAATTGTGAGCCTTTTTTTCTATCTTCTGGTGTTGTGTAGAGAATCTTTGGAACTCGTCTTCGAGATCACTAATTCTTTCTTCAGTAGCTATTATTCTGCTATGATGGCCTTCCACTCTGTTTTTTATTTCATTTACCTCATTTTTAAT
>JAJIBD010027105.1:0-31734 GCA_021461705.1 Cryptotis parvus | reverse complement strand
GCTATCCTTGGGGGTTTATTGTTCCAACAAATTTCAGGAGCGTTTGGTCAATTTCTTTGAAGAATGTCATCGGTATCCTCATAGGGACTGCATTGAATCTGTACAGAGCTCTAGGGAGTATTACCATTTTGACAATGTTGATTCTCCCCATCCATGAACAGGGAACGTGTTTCCATTTCCTTGTGTCCTCTTTTATCTCTTGGAGCAGTGTCTTGTAGTTTTCTTTGTACAGGTCCTTTACATACTTGGGTAAGTTGATTCCTAGGTATTTGACTTTCTGTGGCACAATTGTGAATGGAATAGTTTCCTTAATATCCTTTTCTTCTCTTTCGTTATTTGTATATAGGAAAGCCACTGACTTTGGGTGTTGATTTTGTATCCTGCCACTCTACTATATGCGTCTATTGTTTCTAGGAGTTTTTGGTAGAGAGTTTAGGGTTCTCTAGGTATAATATCATGTCATCTGCAAATAATGATAGCTTGACTTCTTCCTTGCCTATCTGGATGCCCTTGATGTCCTTTTCTTCTCTGATTGCTATGGCAAGTACTTCCAGTACTATATTGAATAAAAAGAGGTGAGAGGGGGCAACCTTGTCTTGTCCCTGATCTCAGGGGGGAAGGCTTTCAACTTTTCCCCATTTAGAATGATGCTTGCTGTGGGCTTTTGGTAGATGGCTGTAACTATCTTGAGGAAAGTCCCTTCAATTCCCATTTTCTGGAGCGTTTTAATGAATGGGTGCTGGATCTTGTCAAATGCTTTTTCTGCATCTATTGAAAGGATCATATGGTTTTTATTTTTTCTTTTATTGATATGATATATTATGTTGATTGACTTGCGAATGTTGAACCATCCTTGCATTCCCGGGATGAATCCTACTTGGTCATGATGTATAATCTTCTTGATGAGTCTTTGGATTCTGTTTGCTAGTATTTTGTTGAAGATCTTAGCATCCGCGTTCATCAGGGAGATTGGTCTGTAGTTTTCTTTCTTTGTGTTGTCTCTCCCTGCTTTGGGTATCAGGGTGATATGTGCCTCGTAGAAGCTGTTTGGTAGTGTTTCTGTTTCTTCTATTTCCTGGAAGAGCTTGAAAAGGACTGGCAGTAGGTCCCTCCTTAAAGGTTTGGTAGAGTTCACTAGGGAATCCGTCTGGACCTGGGCTTTTGTGTTTGGGCTGACTTTTAATTACTGTTTCTATTTCCTCGATGGTGATGGGTTTATTCAGGTATTGGAGGTCTTCTTGTTTCAGCCGTGGGAGGTTATAGGACTTCAGGAATTGATCCATTTCTTCCAGGAATTGATTCTCATGTTTCACGGCATACAGGCTCTCAAAGTAATCTCTGATGATCTTTTGGATTTCTGTGGTTTCTGTTGTGATGTCACCCTTTTTATTTCTGATTCTGTTTATTTGGGTTTTCTCTTTCCCTGTCCTTACAAGTCTTGCCAATGGTTTGTCAATCTTGTTTATTTTTTCAAAAAACCAGCTCTTGGTTTCATTAATCTTTTGGATTGTCTTTTTTGGTTTCCAACTCATTGATTTCCTCTCTAAGTTTTATTATTTCCTTTTTTCTGCCTGGGTTGGGCTCCTTTTGTTGGTCTTTTTTCTAATGTCTTCAGCTGTGTAGTCAGGTTATTTATGTGGGCCCTTTCTTGTTTTATGATGAATGCTTGCAGAGCTATAAACTTCCCTCTTAACATGGCTTTTGCCGTGTCCCACAAGTTCTTATAATTGGTATCTTCATTTTCATTTGTTTCCAGAAATCTTTGGATTTCCTGTTTGATTTCTTCTATGACCCATTTGTTGTTCAGGAGTGAGCTGTTCAGTTTCCAGGTGTTTGGTTTGACTCCCTGTTTCTGTGTATGGTTAACTTCCATTTTCAGTGCATCATGGTCTGAAAAGATAGCTGACACAATTTCTATCTTTTTAATTTTATTGAGGTATGCTTTGTGGCTCAGCATGTGGTCTATCTTTGAGAATGTTCCATGTGCACTAGAGAAAAATGTGTATTCAGCTTTTTTGGCATGAAAAGCCCTGTATATATCCACTAGCTCTCTTTCTTCCATTTCTTCCTTCAGGGCCAATATTTCCTTGGTGAGTTTCAGTCTTGTTGATCTATGCATTGTTGATAGAGCAGTGTTGAAGTCTCCAACTATTATTGTGCTACTGTTAATGTCTTCTTTGAGGTCTCTTAGCAGTTGTTTTATGTATTTTGCTGACCCCTCATTGGGTGCATATATGTTTAGTAGTGTAATTTCTTCCTGTTGTACATACCCCTTAATTAATAAGAAGTGGCCTTCGTTGTACCTTCTAACCTTTTTCAGCCTGAAGTCTATATTATCTGATACTAATATGGCCACACCAGCCTTTTTGGAGGAGTTGTTTGCATGGAGAATGGTCTTCCAACCTTTGACTCTGAGTCTGAGTTTGTTCTGCTTATTCAGATGCGTGTCTTGTAGACAGCAGAATGTTGGGTTCAATTTTTTAATCCATTTTGTCACTCTGTGTCTCTTAATTGGTGCATTTAGACCATTGACATTGAGAGAGATTATTGTCATTGGATTTTGTGCCATCTTTCTTTTTGTGTTTGTTGTGCTTATGGGTTTGGTCGCATTAGAGTAGGCCCTTCAGTCCTCTTTTAAAGTTGGTTTTGAGTCCATGAAGTTCCTGAGTTGTTGCTTATCCATGAAGTTGTGTATCTTTCCTTCATATCTGAATGTGAACCTGGCCGGATAAAGAATTCTTGGTGAAGCCTGCAGTTCATTGAGCCTTTTCGCAATATCCCACCATTGTTTTCGGGCTCGGAGTGTTTCATCAGAGAAGTCTGCTGTAAATCTTAGAGATGTTCCTTTGTATGTGATTTCCTTCTTTGATCTTGCTGCTTTCAGTATTCTATCCCTATCTATAGTTTTTGTCATTTTTATTAAGATGTGTCTTGGAGTATTCTTGTTGGGGTTTCTTTTAGCTGGTATCCTACGGGCCTCTTGGATCTTGAGGCAAGCATTCTTTAGTTACGGAACTTTTCAGCAATGATGGCTTTGACAGTTTCTTCTTTTTTTAATTTTTTTAAATTTTTTTTTATTTTTTTTTTTTTAGTGATTAAACATATATTTATTTTAGTTCAGTTAAAACATACATTGTTTCATTGAAACGGTGTAGCACTTTGCCAACAAATCCTACTGAATTGTTTGCAGCACCCATCCCGCCACCAGTGCCCATCTCCCACCACCACCGTCCCCGGTTCCCTCCCCCTCCCCAGCCCTGCTCCATGGCAGGTTCTTCATTTCTTTCCATTTCTCTCTCTTTCTCTCTTTTCCTTCCCCTCCAGACTATGGATTACAGAACATACATTAAAGGGTTGTCATGTGTATCTTTTTTGCCTCTATTTAATGTTCAGTTCTAGGTTGGTATTAGTACCCTCAACAATTGTTAGCACACTGTTCCATTTCTGTCTTACCTAGCCTCTGAATCCCACACGTTTGTGATAATTTCCACCTTTGACAGGACCTCCTGATATATGTTTCACTTGATTTTGGATATTGGTATCATATTACGTACCTATATATTTATGTTATGCAGATAAATGCAGTCATTCTGTATCTGACAGTTTCTTCTTCATCAGGGTTTTCTTCTTGCCCTTCTGGGACCTCAATGATCCGTATGTTGTTTCTTCTGGCTTCATCCCGATTATCTCTTGTTGTCTGTTCGGTAATTGTGAGCCTTTTTTTCTATCTTCTGGTGTTATGTAGAGAATCTTTGGAACTCGTCTTCGAGATCACTAATTCTTTCTTCAGTAGCTATTATTCTGCTATGATGGCCTTCCACCGTGTTTTTTATTTCATTTACCTCATTTTTAACATCTGTCATTTCCCTTTGCATTTTCCTCACTTCTTCTATTATGTCCTCTTGTATTTTATTGATTTTGCATTCCATTGCTTCTTTGAATTCCTTTTGAATCCTTAACAGTTCTTTCCGAAATTCTTTTCAGATAGGTCATGCAACTCATTGGTATTGCTAGACTCATCTGGACCAGTGACTTCACTCACAGAGCTTGATGGAATTTTGCGTTGCTTTACCATTATGACTATTGTAGGTTGTAACTGTGAGTTCTTGGGTGACAAGATAGTGCAGTTAGTAGGTGTCTGGTCTGTTTGCAGAGTTTGGGTGGGTGGCAAGGATGTAGGAACCAAGGTTCACTGGTACCTCATGCAAGGTAGGTAGTGAGAGGGTCAGCGCGTCCCGCGCGGTTTTTGAGTTTTGGGATGTTCCCAGCAGCTCAGGGCGCAAAGGGTCGGTCCGGGCTGGAACCAGGGCACTTTGCCTTGGTTCCCGTTGATGGAGTTTCCGCTCTTCCCTGGGGCAGCTTGGGGTCCGGGAGACGCAAGAATCACACACACACCTGTTGGGGGAGTGGAGGCGGTTCCCGGAAGCTCAGGGCGCTAGGGTAGGTCCGGCTGGAACCAAGGCACTTTGCCTTGGTTCCCGTTGATGGAGTTTCCGCTCTTCCCTGGGGCAGCTTGGGGTCCGGGAGACGCAAGAATCACACACACACCTGTGGGGGGGAGTGGAGGCGGTTCCCGGAAGCTCAGGGCGCTAGGTGTCGGTCCGGCTGGAACCAAGGCACTTTGCCTTGGTTCCCGTTGATGGAGTTTCCGCTCTTCCCTGGGACAGCTTGGGGTCCGCGGAGACGCAAGAATCACACACACACCTGTGGGGGAGTGGAGGCGGTTCCCGGAAGCTCAGGGGCGCTAGGGTCGGTCCCAGCTGGAACCAAGGCACTTTGCCTTGGTTCCGGTTGATGGAGTTTCCGCTCTTCCCTGGGGCAGCTTGGGGTCCGCGGAGACGCAAGAATCACACACACACACACCTGTGGGGGAGTGGAGGCGGTTCCCGGAAGCTCAGCGCTAGGGTCCTGTTCATTCCATTCTAGGCCATGGATCCCGATGTGGAGTTCTTCAGGTGATCTTCTTGGTCCTATCTTGGCATTAAAATCACCAACTATGATCTTGTAGAAGGTGTGATCTTCTTTATAGAACTCCTCCAGTTCCATGTAGAATTTCTCAATTTCATCTTCTTTGTATGTGGATGTTGGTACACAGACAACGAAGATAGAAACTGCCGGGCAGTCCGACACATCTCTTCAAGTGTAATCATTCTATTCAGTTTGTTAGGCATTCAAATGAATAAATTCTCATGGCCAGTTTCCTGTTGACAAGGACACTGATACCACCGACACCTCTTTCATTGCATGTTCTGAGGAACAGTTCTTTTCTGGTGTCAAAAATGGCATGGTGCAATTGACGCCTTCTCTTCTCAGTCAGACCAATGATGTTGTACTTGATCTTTTGTGCTTTCACCATCAGGTCCTCGATATATGCTTCTGATGCCAGCATAAGTGCATTGAAAGTACAGACAGTCATTTTAGTCCCTCTTCATTTTGGCAGTCTAGTTTGGCCCTGAGATTTTTATCAACCACTCCTTGTTCGTCTTTTTTAATGCTGCCGTATCTGAAGCTCTATTTGGATGATAGACTCAGGCTGGAAGTCGCTCTCAGAAGAACCCAGAGGAACCCCCACACTATGCTGGCAGCGATTTTCATCATGCAGACCCTACAGCTCATCAGAATTACACCCAAGAGACTCAGCCAATCTCCAGCCGGCTCGTCAGAGACCCAGCCTACAGAGACCCACCCTTCAGAGGAAAGTATTTCAAGCCCAAGAATGCTTGAACCACAGATGCAGATAAACCAGGCAGAGCAGCTACCAGCTCTCCCCGTTGCACTCCCTGCACTCCACCGACCATGAGGGGGCAAGGATGGAGAGTGACTTCTGTCCCGAGTCCACCATGTGGGATGCCAGGATTAAACCCGGGTTGGACGCATGCAAGAAACACCCTCCCCACTGTACTGTCACTCTGGCCCCTGTGAATTATTTTTATAAAAAAGTTTGGTCCCCCTGGGATGAACCCAGAGCCATGGCAGATTCTGGCAAGCTACCCAGGGTTTATTGGATATGCCAAAAAAACAGTAACAATAATGGACATCATTTCCAATGAATGGAGATGTTACGGGCGCCCACTTGAGCAAATCGATGAATGGGAAAAGAAGTGACAAGTGACCTTTATTATCTACTCACCTGTCATTGGACAGCAAGTTTGATTCCATATCTTAGCTGTTTGTTGTGTAAGTTTGCAATGAATAATGATGTGTGTATGTCTATAAGTGAATGTTTTTGTGTCTTGGCGGTAAATTACAAGAAGTTGAATTGCTGGGTGCTATGGCAGCTTTATTTCTCCTTTTCTGAGAAATCTACATACTTTTTTCCATAGGGGTAAGTTCTCACTATTTTGACACGTTTACTCAGGCAACCTTGAACAAGGTAATGCAGGCATGGTTGGAAATTTTCTACTACACCTAAGATGGGGAGGCTTTTTTCAAATCCTTGAGCCCTTAGTAGAGAACTGATCCTGTGTGCATTGTTTTCTGTAAAGCAGAAGGGATTGTAGTTGGAGTTACAGAGGGTTGGGAGGTGTACAGAGGATGATGCAGTGGGGATTTTCAGTTGTTGAGGCTGAATGAAAGTGTTCATCATCTCCTAAGAAAAGCAGATTTGAAGCCAGAATAGAAGAGGAAAGCAACTAACATTTATTAAACAGATTTCCTTATAGTAGACTGGTAAGAATCTTTAGGCTATACCTTTTTTTTTGTAACAATGAAGTCAGCTATTAAGTTAAGCATTTCTTTTAGTTATAAAACTTCTAAAATCTTACTCTGAAGTTGTCAGCTTGGAATTAGTAAGAAGCAATTTCTCTATTCTCATTTCCCTGTGTTTACTTACGTCCCCCCCCCCCAATATAGCAGTATCAGAAATTACCCAGGAAGAGAGAAATGCTGTTTATGCAGGGTGGAACACTTTGAACTCAGCTGCTTCTAAGAACCCCCTGTTCCTCATGCTGTGGCTTCTGCTAACTACTGTTGAGGAGCCAAAAGGTTAAACAGGGAGAGGTGTAGAAAAGAAATAGCAGCCAAATGAGAGAGAGTCCAGGTGGGCACTTGAATAGATGTCTATGTGCTATTATGTGATTCTGGGCACAAACCCTTTCTCAGGATGTAAACGGTCTTGTAAAGGCATTTTTTAAAGCATCCTTGTGCTCCTTCAGAAGTAAAACAAATATTTAGGAAAAGAAAACAGGTGCATTGTTACAATTGATGTACTCATGGGCAGCTGCAAAAGGTACTATAAAGGAATTCCTAAATTTCAGCATTAAACTTTAGAGTGAGGGATTGGCATCATTATTTGTTCAGGGACTCAGGAGTATCTACTGAGATTCAAAGAGCAGGATCTGCCCTGAGGATCTTACTGACTGAGGATATAACTGACAAAAACAGTAGATATTAATATTCTATATTGTGTATGAAACTGGCACAAAAATGTTTTTTCTCTTTAAAAAATATGTTCACATTAGCACTTTAACCTTCTTTCCTTTTCAAGTGAAGTGGTAGGTAAGAATCATCTGTTCCTTTAAGCATAAGACAAAAGCGAAGCACAGAGAGGTAAGTGACCTGGCAAAGGTCACAGAGCTTGTGTCTCTATTTACATAGGTATTTGAACTGGGAACTTCAAACTAGAAGAGACAAAACTGGCCTTTCTCCTCACAAGTAATATGACAGCTCCAGTCCCTTGACAGATGTAAGGGAACTTGTTAATGTAGAATATATAAATGTATAAAGGAGATAAAGGGTTTAACTCAGTTAAAGCTATTGGAGAGAAGACAAATACTTGGGACTTTGGTTTTGATTCTGTGGATTTTTAAAATAAACTGTTTTGGAATAATTTAAAATGCATAGAATGTTGCAAAGATAAACAGTTTCCATATGCTTCTATCTAGTTTCTCCAATATTAATATTTAACTTATTTTCCTAAAATTTATATTTATTTTCCTTGAAACTTTCAATAATTTTTTATACATGGGTGCCCCTTTAAATGAGCCTTGCCTATACATGGGCTTGTTCTTATACTTTCCTCTAGCATTTTGCAAGCTTATGCTATAAAGCTGTAATAACTGGCATGTTTGATATGATATGGTTTTAAAGTTGAGCATTTAAATGTTGATTATAAAGTCACCAGGGAGTTTTGCATAGCTAAAGTAGAAGAAAGGGGAAGGAAGAATATTTGATAGTATGACAAGAAAAATAGTTGTCAAATAAGGAAAGCCTTGTCAGGTAGCCCTTATTTCTACTGTCCGGATATTATTCACATACTATGTTTTTCAGAGCAATAGTACAGTGGGTAGGGTGCTTGCCTTGCACACACCAACCTACCAACCTGGGTTCAACCCTTGGCATTCATGTGGTACCCCGAGCTCTACCAGAAGTAATTCCTTAGTGCAGAGCCAGGAATAACACCTGAGCACTTCTGGGTGTGGCCGTCCCCCCCAAACCTCCTCCAGCAAATTAAAAAAAAATTGAAAGACAGTTAAATTTTTAAGTTAGGCTGCTGGAGTTTGGCTCTCATGCTTTCCATGTTAACTCTGTGGTTTTAATTTATGCATATACCGCCACATTGCACACTGGTATATCCTAGGTCCTTGACCCCTGCCCCTCCCTACTTACCTCCTATCTGACTCTTCTTACTTTCCCTTTGCAGTTGCTAAAAATGTTTTCCTTTCTCTCTGTTCTGGAAGGTACCTTTTTCCCTTAGTATTGAGGCCACACCCTGCAGGACTATGTGTGTGAAGGTTATGGAGTGCAGGGGATTGAACAAAGGGCTTCGCACATACTAGGCACGTGTCTACTGTTTGGGTTGTCTGCCATTCAGGTTATATCCCTGGCCCTATCTCATCTCTGAAAACATTGAGGCTTCACAGAAATACTGAGAAGGCTAAGATTTTAGAAAAGCATTTTACAGAACATGCATTGAAGAAGATCTGTGTATGTTCCTCAATTACTGGATTTGTAAATAAAAATGGAATTAATACAATGGTCTGTTTTTAATGATGCTCAACTTTAAAGTTGAACCTTCTTTTTCTGGTGAGGATGGAGAGGGGGCCACACATGGCAGTGACCAGGGATATTCCTGCATCTGATAAGGGGCCACTCCTGGTGAACCTTGAGGAACAATGGTTCTGACTAGGAACTGATTAGGTTCTGATTAGGAACTGACTAATAAGGTCAGTATTATGTAAATAAACACTTCAGATCCTGTACTATCTCTCTGGCCTGGAAGTCGAAAATTTGAATAATTGCAAACTGGATGAGGAATTTTAAAGATTCACTCAAGGAAGTGGATCACAGATCAGAGGAAGATATGGCAGTATGCGGGGCTGAAGAAGATTCTTGGTATGCCACAGAGAAGCAACATTGACAAAGGACACTTTGCAAAGGAAGTTTATCCAGTGACTTAATGAGAAGGGATGACACTTAGTCTAACACTGCAGTTATATTTGTGTATTATTTTGAAGTTGTTAGATTTGTACTTATGCTCAAAATTAAAAGGAATCAATGAAATTTCTAATGGTTACTTTTGACTCACAAATGGAACTTTGTATAAATCCTAGTAAACTCTATGGACTTAATTTTAAAAAATTTGCTTGACATCACTTAATATTTTTTGTTGTTTTTAAAATTTAGTAATAAAGACGATTATTTTGCTACAGAAACCCAACTGTCATTTGCTATGAAAACTCCTAGAATAAACAAGTAAATGAGCAGAAACTTTGATAAGGGACACTCTTCTAAGTTCCAGATATTGCTCATTTTCATTCAAATTGTATGTTTTTTCCCAGAACTAATTTAGTTTTGTGTATTTATGTTTTTAATTTTGCAGATTTACCAATACATACCATACTATATCCTAAAATGTAAGAAAGCATATCTGAAAATTGTTTATCATCACACATTTAACTTTCAGCCATAAGGTGGCATTGTATCACATTTTATGCTTAAAACAGTGAACTTTTCCTATTCAGTTCACTGTTATAATAATAACAGTGCTCTGCACATGCCTTTAAGTTATGAGTATAATGCATTATTGAATTTTTTAATTTATGAGAAGATATCAGAAGCTTGAATATTCATATAGGGAATTTTACAGTTTTTCCCCCTCATGTTTGATTTTCTTATTTTATGGTATAGAAGTTAGTTGTAGAACAAACTATTGCTATTTAATTCATGCTATGTTTAACCTCATTAAAATATGTAAAGTAGTATCTTGCATATATAAAAGTTTCTTAAAAATATTCATTACATGATTAACTTAAAATATTCCTTTAATAAACCTTAGCCTAAGGAATTAATTTTATTTGTCAAGTTGAATTTATAGCTCCCTTTTAATTGCTATGACCTATTTTACCAGAATAAGCTTAGTTTCATGAAGAAGTTAAACCTAACAGCACATTTAATTTCCCTACCACTCCTTAAAAACACTTATTTTAAAAAAATACTGCTTTGTTTAATAAATGCCCAGGATTTGAAAATTATTTCTATAAATAATCTGGTTAGCTTTTTCTAGTTGCTAGATTGAAATTTTTGGTTTAGATTTGAGAAGCTGAGTAAAATTTTCACTTATTCCCCCTGCAGGGACATTTTGTATCTTTTTAGAAAACATCGTAAATACTTTCCATATAAAACCTCTCTCTTCAGATGAAGCAGTTTTGTTCTTGGAACTCTGTACATTTCTGGAAGGTTGGTGCCACTTGCCCGTCAGGGAACACTCCCATCAAGGTGTGTTGGAGGACGTCTAAGATCTTGTTAGTAATTTAGAGACTATAATCATAAAATGTTGACCTCAAAATTTTTCTAGTAGTATACTTTTTTGGAGCCTTTAATTCTCATACTGTCTGTTATGACAAAGCAACAGATAGATAGTGAAAAATCATAAAACACCAAAAAAACCCCCTACATTGTAAAACCAACTTGTTACTGTTAACACAAACTGAATGAATTGCTTTTATAAATTAAGGCTTGATTATACCCAAGATATTAAATCTTCTGGATGGAATTGTGCCAAACTGTTGCTTTTTTTTCTATCAATAATGTGAGTGTTATATTTTACTCTTGGATTCATAGTTAAAAGACAAGGTAAAATAAAGTGAAAGTTGAAGTGCTGTAAGCAGGGTGATGTGAAATAGAGTAAGGGGTATTCTGAAAAAGAGGGTTAAGAAAGAAATGTCTAAAAAGGTTTTGTAACTGTGTATGGTAATAGATGTAAACTAAACATGTTATGGTGATCATTTAAAAACCAATAAAAATAGATAACATGAAGCGGCTGGGGAGGCTGGAGCTCGGCTTGCCCCGGGCCCAGCTGAAGAGGGGACCCCAGGAGGGCAGACGGGTTTTGGGAGTGGGCCCGTCGCCTCTGGGGGGTCCCGGAAGCAGCCGGATGAGATTCGCCCATCACACTAGCCACCATTTTCGCTGTCTGGATGCTGGGAAACTGCCTCACGACCAGATCAACACAGCAAAAACTGGTTCGAGCCCAGGTAGGTGGCTCCCAGAAGTGGGAATCACTGGGAATTCGTCAGATGGAGTCAGGGTTCGGCCATTCCCCTCTTCATTTTGTCGAGCCTGGTGGCCCCGCCCAGGAGCTGCCCGGGAGCCATCCGCCATAACATGAAGTGGCTGGGGAGGCTGGAGCTCGGCTTGCCCTGGGCCCAGCTGAAGAGGGGACCCCTAGGAGGGCAGGCGGGTTTTGGGAGTGGGCCCGTCGCCTCTGGGGGTCCCGGAAGCAGCCGGATGAGACTCGCCCATCACACTAGCCACCATTTTCACTGTCCGGATGCTGGGAAACTGCCTCACGACCAGATCAACAGAGCAAAACCAGTTCGAGCCCAGGTCACGCAGCCGCTGGGTCCATTAAAATAATGGAAACAGTAATGTCTTTTAATGCATTGAATTCCACGAAGAGCAGGAAAGTTTGGCGGGAGGGAGAGATAAAGAGGAGAGAAATGACATACAGAACCCGCCAAGTAGTTGAGGTGTGGGAGGGGGAGGGAGGTGGGGACATTGGTGATGGGAGATGGGTTTGGGTGGAGGGATGGGTGTTGGAACACTGTAGAACCAAAACTCTACATGAGCATCTTTCAATTGTATGTCTAAAATGGTGTAACAATATTTGGGGGGAAAAATAATAAAATAAAATCGGAAAAAAAAACCAATAAAAATATGGAATCATTGTGCTGTGCCTCTAAAATTAATGTAGTATCAATTATGCCCCAATAAAATTAAAGGAAAGCAATTTTGAAAGGATTATCTCACTTTAAACAGAAGAACAAGTTTGAGCCAGCACTGCAAATTTGGCTTAGACTTGAGTAGGTAAAGTATGGGATCATAGTGGCCATGGTAAAGATTCCCAAAAGTCATTAGCTATGTTTTGTGTTAGGAAAGGAAAACATATAGAATATAATGGAGAGAAGAAATAGAAAGATTGCATGACTAGAGCTTGGGAAAGAGGATAGGTGCTGGGAATATGGTCAGGTAATTGGAGAGATGGGCTAGCACTGTACAAGAACTTTGAATCTCTAAATATTTTTTAATTAATGCAGCATTATTTACATAGTTATTTATAGTTGGGTTTTTATTTATTTTTTATTTTATTTAAACACTGTGGTTTACAAAGTTCCTCATAATGCAATTGTTAAAGTCATTCAGTGTTCAAGCACCAATCCCACCGCCAGTGTGACTTTCCTTCCACCATTGTCCCCATTCTCCCGACCAACCCCCAAAGCCTGCCCCCTTAGGAGGCACAAAATAATTTATTTTATATTGCTTGTTAAAACTAAATGACTAATGGAATTATCAAAAAATGCTTCTGTAAAAGAAAATTTATGAAAATTGTTATATCTCACTGTGGAGTCATTAAGTTCTTGTCTGATTGTTTATAAAACTTTTCTTTGCTAGTTGGGCCTTCTGTGTTACTGTTTTTGTTTAGAGAGCTTAGTTGCCTTCTATGTTACTTTCTTATGTAATTTGTTGTGCTTCTACTGGGATGTCAGTATTGGGAAATTTGGAGGTGTTTAGGCTGTGTGCTTTGGGTACTCCAGGACCTGTAGAACTGGACTTATGGATAAGTTTACACAGATTCATGATTGAAACTCTGAGGAGATTCAAGCCAAGTGGCTAAAATTCATGGGTCTATTGGTCTGTCATCTGAGAACTCTGGGGCTGTGAGTGTATATATTCATGAAAATGTGATATATATTATATAATGTATATCATATATGATATATATGATATAATGTATATTATATATGATATATTTGTATGTATGTACATATACACATATCATATATGTATATATGCATGTATCATATTTATATGTATATATAAATATATATACCATATATAAACATACATATATGTATATGTATATATGCACAGAGGAATTTGAATCTTTTAAAAAACAATTTGCTTGTTTTACAATCTATTATTGGTCTGCAATAGTATGAAATTTCAGGGGGTTTGTTCTGTATCTCTGTTAGTGTGTATTTCTTACCACTTCTATTACCAAGAACTTTGATTCTTTTAGGTGCAACAGGAAGCAAGTAGAGTTTTGATTAGGGAAATTATTGATCTTACTTACATTAAAAGATCAGTGCTGGGGAAGGTAGCTCCAAGGGTCTGGAGCTTTTTACCTATAGGAAGCTCAAGTTCAATCCCTAGCTCTGTATGAACACCAATGGCAGTGATCTGAGCACCAATCCAGGAATATCCCCTGAGCATCCCTATCACCAAAATAAACATCGGGAGATAGTTCAATGGACTGAAGTATGCTTTGCATGTGGGAGCCCTGGGTTCATCCCCAGCACTGAATGGTCTCCTAAACACTTACAAGAGATATAAATAAATAAAGATTAGTTTTATCAATGGTGAAATAGATGAATTGTTCTATATTTGTATAACAGAATGGCATAAAGCAGGAAGAATGATTTATTGCTATATACGTGGCATAAAACACTTGTCAACTCAAGTATGATGATGGTGAAAAAGGTAAATTTGAGAAAGAACACATTGAATGAGTCCATTTGTGCAAATAGCCGTTTTTAAAAGCGAAGTCTGGGTATAGACTACATGGATGTATTCAGTTTGTGAAAATTCTTAAAGTTGTATATTCATGACTTGTTTACTGCTGTGTATGGAAATCAAACTAAAATAAGTTGAAAAGGATGATTCTGGTTTAGAAGAGAATATAAATTATTGAGGAGAATGAAGTCAGGGGACCCTTAGGAAACTGGAAAATTAAAATTTCCCAGTTGGAGATTAGCAGTTTTTATTAAGGTGATGATGGAAATGGGGAAAAGTAGTGGGGTTCTAGATTGAATAATATTTACTAAGGTAAAATCATGAAGTTGGTGATATTTGACCATTTTTGATCTTCAAAAAATCATAACCTTTATACTTTGGTAGTTTTTCTATAACATGCATTTTGAAGAGGTATGTCAGAGAGCCGCAGGGATCCCCGACAGTATCAGGACAGAAATTCTCTTCTACCTCCGAGGCCGCGGGGAATGGATGAAAACTCATGAGTCTGGCGTAGTTCCAAAAAGGCTTTTAATAGTACAAAAGCTCTACCACTGCAATCCAATATAATGAAAGAACTCTAGCTCTGGTCAGAACTTAGACCATACAAGAGAGCCCAAGTCTCCCACTAAAAAGAGAGGATCTCACCCAAGAGGAGTCCTATCCAAAAGAAGGGGAAAAGAAAAAGGGGCCTCAAGTCAGTCCCCTTATATACACCAAAGTAATCCTATCTGTTGACAGGTAGTGTCCTGTCAACAAAGAACCTTAAACAGCTTGTAGAAGGGTGGTGCCACACCCTATTATAGGTATAAATAAAGGGTTATGCCAAGGACTAATCCCTTCTGAGATTGTCTCATGTAAAACACTGGAGAGAGGGGGGCCCATATAAAGTAATATATCTTAATTTCATGGGCTTCATGTAATCTAGATGGTACCCACAAGGTCCTTCTTATTTATTATCTGCACCAGGGTGATTCCAAGTGTCTTGTTCTCTGTATACTGAAAGGGTCACACAGCCTGTGTGAGGGCAAACTAGTATGATCCTTCCTATAATCCTCCTATAGTCTCAACGTAGCCAGGGTGGTAATCTCCTGGTAAATTCTAACTGTCCCACTCTGGGTGCAGTGGGTATAAAGAGGAGCTGTGCCCAATCTAGAAAACATAGAAGTCTTAGTAGACGTATAAGTCAGAAGTTATTCAGTCAAGGTGACTTCTGTAACTGCCACACCGTCTATCAGTGTTTACATAGAAGAGAGATCTCATTAGAATGAAATTTGGTTTAAGAATATGTAAGTAGATTAAGCTATGAGTGGGTAAAACAGGAAAGCTCCCAAACTATCTAAGCCTATCATTCAACAGAGGTGTGATGTAAAAACTCAAAGCATATGCAGTTGTGTAAATGTATATTTCTCAATTTAAAAAGAACCTCCCCTAAATGAAAAATTCAAATGGTTTAATATACCAGGAATGGGTGTAAGAGCATTTTGTTTTTGGGTCACACCCAGAAATACTCAGGAATCACTCTTAATGGGCTCAGGGAATCATATGTTTTGGTAGACTTGTTCAGGTTGTCAAATTTATGGGAAGCATGGATTAAGAGGTTCCTGACTGGGCCAGTAGTGATTCTTTAAGTTGTGAGCACTGAGATGTTTTAGCTGGGCTACTGAGGTATACAAAAGAAAGCTGCACAGTGAATTCTGACACTGCTGCTCTTTCTATTGTAACTGAATCTTCAGATTCATATCCATCAAATTGACATGTGATAGTCTAAGGAGAAAACAACCTTGGAAATGGTCTATTAAAAATAATTTACTACAAACGTGTGGGAGTCAGAGGCTAGGTAAGACAGAAAATAGAACAGTGTTCTAACAATTGTCGAAAGTACTAATACCAGCCTAGAACTGAGCATTAAATACAGGCAAAAAAGATACACATGACAACCCTTTAATGTATGTTCTGTAATCCACAATCTGGAAGGGAAGGAAAAGAGAAAAAGATAGAGAGAAAGGGAAAGAAAGAACCTGCCATGGAGGCGGGCTGGGGGAAGGGGGAGGGAACCGGTAGTTGGTGGTGGGAGATGGGCACTGGTGGAGGGATGGGAACACTGTATGACCGAAACCCAAATATGAACTTTTTAATTGTATATCTTTGTAATTGTATATCTCACAGTGGTATAATAAAATACTTTAAAAAAATATAAGATCAAAAGTGCCTTCCAAAAAGGTAGGATGTCTAGGTGGTGAGGGGAGAAAAACTGGGAACATTGGCATTGGGAAGTGTGCACCAGTGAAGGGATGGGTGTTAGAACACTGTATGACTGAAACCCAATCATGAACAGCTATGTAATGGGCTATCTCATGGTGATTCATTAAAAAAAAGAAAGAAAATAAAAAAGACATATTATCCTCCTTAAAAAGTTTACTATATTTATCATGTTCTCAAGGGGTCTGCATTTGTGCACACTCATGGGAGTATAAAATGTATACTGTGAACTCTTCACACATCACAGATTGCATAGGTGAAGGTATTTTAATTTTATTCTCTTCTTTCGAATATTTTTTCATGAAAATAAAGTAAAAATGGAAAAGGCAGATGAAATTTTTTCAAGTATGTGCACACAAAGACACACAAAAACCTGCATGCACACACACACATATTTAACCAGCATTGAAGTCATTGCCTCATATCAGAAAAGCATGCCTCCTGGTTAGTATTAGATTTTTAGAATAGCAGATGGAAAATAGTTAACAGAAACAGCCCCACTAGATTTATTTTGCATTGTGCTTCACTGAATACAGAAGTCATCTAGACAGCCTAATTTTCCCCCTGGAAACTATCACGAAACACAGTCCCCCAAAGAGTACCGGGTTGGATGGGGAAATACTCTGCAAATGTTTGCTTGAAAGATGCCCTTTCCTGCCTTGTTATAGAGTGAAATCGATACTTACCTACAGATTTGCTGACCTGTTTGTGAGAAGGAAGCAAAATGGGAAAAGAAGGGAAGTTTTCCCTGATGATAGATTTTTTTTCCCTCTTTCAGATGCAGCTAGCATGAGCAATCTAATGACTAGAACGATCTTCAGACCTCTATATGCAGCTGAAGAATGTCATGTTGAGAAAGGGCATGCTTTCTCTATATCACTGTGCCTTAATCTTCTTAGATTTTTCTACAAAGAAATCATATTAATCAAATCTCCTTTCTGCTTTATGAAAGGTACAGGCTGACTAATGCTCGACTTTGGGTGAAATTGGATATGGGAGAAAATCCTGACTTGAAATAATACCAGACTTTCCATAATCTGTTGCTGGAGTCTTAGCTCAGAACTGTAATTTTCAGCTCGAGTTTTGTGAAATCCCAAAGTCCTGACAGTGAGCTCAAGAATTATTGCATACTTTCTTAGAGGTAAAACAAATAAAAACAAAAACAAAACACAAAGCATCCCAAACACCTCCTGCTACCAATTTAAATATACTTAGTCACAGAAATACTTGATTTGAAAATGTTTCTATGGGTGTATTTTCAAATAAAATACAAAACAGAAATTTTATGTTGTAAGCACAAAAGTAAATTTCTGTTTATCTGATTGAATTTTGCTTGTTATGTAAAAATATGGTGCAATGTAATCTTATTATTTAAAAACTTAAATCAGGGACTGGAGAGACAGCATAGGCCACTTTCCTTGCATTCTAATAATCCCAGTTTTATCTCTGGCACCTCATTTGGTCCCTTCATGAGCATGACCAGGTGTTAATCCTGAGCAGAGAGACAGAAATAGACCCTGAGCACGTCTTGGTGTGGACCACTGCCTCCCAAATAAGAAAAAAAAGTTAAACGTAAGTCAGAACCTATAAGTCTATAAAACAAATATGGCCGCTTTTTCAAAGTACGTTTGTTAGAATGCACTTATTTTTTTCAGAATTAAATAAATTCTTTATTTTGTTTCAGTCCAGTCACAGAAAAATGGGAACAATTTTTATCATGATCATAGTCTTCCCAGATTTCAGAACTGGGAGAAACTTCTGGTTGTAGTGCTATCAATCTATGTAATTTATGATCCTTGGTTCTCAAAGTTTAAACAGATCAAGACACAAGTACATAGTACAGTTAATAAGGTGCTTGTAATAATAAATGGCATTGGCAACCTATGGGGATTCAATCCCAACCCCACATATGTCCTCTGAGTTCCACCAAGAATGAACCCTGAGTACAGAGCCAGGGGTAAGGTCTGACCATTTCTGGGTCAATCTCAAAGATAAAAATAAATAGGCCAAGTCAATGATGAGTCTGTACATATTATTCACACAATCCAGACTTCAAAAATTTAATCATGACCAACCCAAATCCACCCTCCCTTAGCCCTCTTCTCTGTCACATGAATTTTCTTTATCAAACCTGTCTTTAGCCAGAGAGTTACCCTGGTATGTAGTTTGTGTCAATGCCATTTATCATTTCCAAGATATTAGTCTTTTTTAACAGTAACCAGCATTCTGTAACCAACATGGGACTTGGGCCACTAAATAATAATAGATAGATAGATAGATAGGTAGGTAGATAGATTAAATATGTAAATAGATAAATGAATGAATGAGTGAATGAATGGATGAATGAATGAATACATGAATAAATAAATAAATGAAATTTCCTTATAAATGGAAGCATTTCCTTAAAGGAGTCACTTAATGACAATTTTGTGAATAATATGAATAAGAAAAGTCAATTTCTATAAGGATTGGATGATATTTCTAGTTAATTGATTACCAATGTTTAAAAATTAGAAAAATTTCAGCTATCTTAGTTTAAGAGCTGAAAATACTATTTGGATAATGAGACATAGATATTTGAGTTTGTAACAAATGATCAATAATGGAATAAAATATGTCTTTTATCCAAGTGTGATATAGGAATAACTATTTTTTCCAATTAAAAATGAAACACCATAATATAATACTCTACATTGATATTTCTACAATAAGCTTCTAGACACAATGTTGTGTATGACTTTCCAACCCCAAAAAGTAATTCTTGTGATTTGTTTTACATAACCATAAATTGGCTAAAGCCACTATAGTATGGCAAAATTTTAACCATGTCTTTGAACTTGAACAATGTTTTTTAGATTGATCATTTCTTAATGTGAAGCAACCAGAGTGCCTGAAAATCGATGACTGGATAAAGAAGCTTTGGTACATCTACACAATGGAATACTATGCAGCTGTTAGGAAAAAATGAAGTTATAACATTTGCCTATAAATGGATGGACATGGAGAAGATTATGTTGAGCGAAATTAGCCAGAAGGAGAGAGACAGATACAGAATGACTGCATTTATTTGCATGGCATAAATATATATGTACATATTATGATACCAATATCCAAGGTCAAGTGAAACATATATCAGGAGGTCTTGTCAAAGGTGGAAATTATCACAAACGTGTGGGAGTCAGAGGTTAGGTAAGACAGAAAATGGAACAGTGTGCTAATAATTGTCGGGGGTACTAATGCCAACCTAGAACTGAGCATTAAATAGAGGCAAAAGGATACACATGACAACCCTTTAATGTATGTTCTGTAATCCATAGACTGGAGGGAAAGGAAAAGAGAAAGAGAGAGAAAGGGAAAGAAATAAAGAACCTGGCATGGAGGTGGGCTGGGGAAGGGGGAGGGAACCGGGGACGTTGGTGGTGGGAGATGGGCACTGGTGGAGGGACGGGTGCTGGAACACTGTATGACCAAAACCCAAATATGAACTTTTTAATTGTATATCTTTTTATTTGTATATCTCACGGTGGTGCAATAAAATACTTAAAAAAAAAGGTCCTATAGAGATGGAAAATATAGCCCTGTAAAGCTCCTACAATTGCCACAATTTCTTAGTTTTAGATTTTACAAAGCTTAATAATGGTTAGAAGCAAAATAAGATTTACATATAAAAGGCCAGTGTGGTGATTGCCTCATTTTTAAATGAAAAGGTAAAAAAGGAAGAGATGAAGATAGCCAGAATTATATTAATTCTTCGTTTTACTTCAGATCAATAACAAGAGAATGGAGAATATTTTCAGGAAATTAAAGAACAGAAAATTTGTGACCTGATTAGGAAAGCTTCTCCTGCAAAAAATTAAAGTATTTTCACCTATTTTTTAAACCTCTTTTTTTGAGTCTTTAAGTACTTTTCTTTACTGTTTTTCAGAAGAAGTTGAATTTTTTGGAGAATATGAAGCCATTAAGAATAGCGAATAGCAATAAACCCACACACATATAATTAACTTAGATTTTAGCAAGGATGCCAGAATATAGTTAGGAAATGAATGCTATGAGGAAGGCTGGATATGTTTTCCAAAGAATGAAATGGGATCATTAGTTTATATAACATACAAAAATTAACTAAAAACTGGGGCCAGAACTATAGTCCCGTGATGGGGCACTTACTTTTGCACACAGAGACGTGGGTTCAGTCTTGGCACCATATATGGTCATCCTGACCCTAGTAGGAGTGATTCCTGAGCCCAGAGCCAGAAGTAAAACTGAGTGTAGCTGAACGTGGCACAAACAAACAAAAAATAAATAACTTAAAATGGATTAAAGACTTAAACATAAGACCTGAAGTCAGGGCCTATGGGAATAGCTCAGTAGCTTAGTGGACTTGCCTTGCAAATATTAAAACAAAAGTTCACATCCCCAGTTTCCTTTGCACGGTGAATGTGACCCCGGCAGCTTTGGGGTCTGTGATTCTAACTGCATAAGATACAAGTACCACAGCCACATGAATGAGAGCACCGCAAAGGGGTATCCTCCCTAGTAAGCGCTGCAGCTGTAAAGTAGAAAGGTCTCTCTCTCTCAGGTATATATTCTTTAAACATTTATTTGCAAAAAATAACACAAAGAGAAACTGAAGAATAGTAACAACAGATAAGATTCTTGCCTTGCATGCAGCTGACTCAGGTTCTATTCTTTGCGCCCCCCGACCCCCACGTCCCTGAGGACTGCCAGGAGAGCCTGCCTGAATGCAGAGCCAGGAGAAAGCCCTCACCACAGCTGACTGTTGCCTCAAAACAAAATAAGCAAACAAAAAATGTTTAAATAGTGTCATCTCCACTCAGATTAAATATCGTTTCACTCAGAATTAGAAGGAAAAGGATAGATATAGAATGACTGCATTCATTAATGGGATATAAATAGATACCAGTGTTTTACTAAGTGTGGGAAATGGTAATGTCAGACTGGAACTCACCATTGAATATACACAAAGAGACTTAAATAATAAACTCTAAATATCTGCAGGGTTAGCCACAATGTGTAAAAAGAAGAGGGAAGAGAGATGCAAAGACAGAGAGAGATACAGAGAGAGAAAGAGGAAACGGGCGTACCTGCTATTGAGGCAGCCTGCGGGTGGGCGGGAGGGGGTGGGTACATTGGTAATAGGAATGGGGCATGGTGGAGGGATGGGTGCAGGAATACTGTATTACCAAGAACCGATTATGAACACTTTTATAATTGTATGTCTCACGGTGGTATAATAAATAATTTTTTTAAAAAAGAGAAAAAAATCATTTCATTCAGATTCTCCAAATGTTAACATCTTAGATAACAAAATAAAATTATAAAAACCAGAAAATTAACGTTGCCAAAATACTTTTGCTGATGTATTGACCTTATTCAAATTTTTATAGCCATTTGGAGGGCGTAGCTTCAAGCTCCCAGCCACCATACCAACTGGAAGAGAGACACTGGAAGAGAGATACTCCAGACCCACAGCTGCGCCAGCAACACCGGAAGAGAGACACTTCAGACCCAGCCACTCCAGACACACAGCTGCCTGCTTGGTCCCACGTGGAGCAGCCCAAGGAGGTCCGAGAGTGGTAAATGGCTCAGTCAGCCCTTGGCTGAGTCCAAGATAGCTCCAAGGGTTCGCTCACACATGTTGGGGGCCACGCTGGCCGGGCTTGGAGTGGGGATTTGGGCTCCTCCTCCCATTCCTCTACCTCCATGTCAGAGGGCATAACTGTGAGCTCCCAGCTACCACACCCAGCAACCAGAGGAGAGACACTCCAGACCCACAGTTGTGCTGGCACATGGCTGCTTTGCAGTTGCGCCGACATTCTTACACACTAATGGAAGTTAGGACCAGGTCCTTCCCAGGATCTTTCACATTTATACACTGTAATGATTATTCTCCTGCATGGCAGGGCCTGGCAAGCTACCCGTGTCATATTTAACATGCCAAAAACCAGTAACACTTATAGATCTCATTCCCATGACCTGAAGGATTGGTTTGAGGCTCTATGTGTTCCTGGAGCAAGCAGATACCCTTGGGCTACACAGGACGTATGGAGATGTTACTGGTGCCTGTTTGAGGAAATCCATGAACAACGGGAAGACAAGCAATACAGGTGATTGGCCTTATTCAAATTTTGATAGCCATTCCACTAGAATGTTCTTGATCCAAGATCAAATCCAGGATAGCATATGTTGCATTTATCTTTATTATCTGTTGTCTCTTTCACTCTTAGGAATTTTATCATACTGTCTCTAATTTTCTCACACTATCTCTAACTTTTTTGGGGGTTGATAAATGTATTTTTAAGAGTATTGTTCAATTATTTTATTGCATATACTTTAATTTGAGTTTATTAGACATTTTCTTGTGTACTAATGGTCCTAATACCCTGTTAACTTTGGTGCCAGCCCTGTGGCTCAAGCAGTAGGCCCTGTGACTCTGGTGCTGGACTTTGCGCCTCAGCACCAGAAGCAGTTTCTCCTGGTGCTGGCCATCAGACTGAGGCACCAGGGGACCCACGGCCTAGGTGCTGGCCTTATGGCCCAGGCACAAGAGGCCACTGTTTTCTCTGTCTGGAAGCCCCCAGGATGCTCTCTTGGGACCCCTATTTATAGTTTCCGGCCAGGTTCAGAACCCTGGCCTCAACTGCCTTAACAGACCTTTGAAAGGTGAGACTGTGCTTTTAAGAGGGGTTTCCTACATCTCCTAAAATACCATAGAAGTGAGTGTGTTCTTAATACATCATATTAGAGGCACATGATTTTGATATCTTACCATCTCTAGTAATGTTTACTTTGAAAGGTGGTCTTCCAGCTTTCTCCACCAAAAATATGCCATTTTTGCCTTTGGCATTTGAATATGCAGTTCAAAAAATACACTGAATAAAAATAAGTATTTGTCGTCACTCAGGGAAAATCTCAAGGTAAGATCAGTCATTGAATGTAGTTTCATTGCTAGCATTCATTATTATTATTATTATCATTATCATCATCATCATCAGTAGTAGTAGTAGAAGTAGTAATAGTAGTAATAGGAGGAAGAGGAGGAGGAGGAGGTAGCTATTTGATGTAAAGAGATGTTTAGATGATAGAAATATTTTACTGCTCATCATGCTTTTTGTTCTTAGTTTTAATAACTATTTCTTTTGCTTTTTGGGTCACACACGACAACACTCCTGACAGTGCTCAGGGACCATATGGGATGCTGGGGATTGAACCCAGGTCAGCTGCTTGCAAGGCAAACGCCCTCCCGCTCGAGCAAATCGATGAATAACGGGATTCAAGTGATCAAGTGAATAACTATTTAATGGTACTTGCCTTAAGGGGAATTTATAGTGTTTGCTATTCAGTAATTTTCTGTTTTCACCATTTCTCTCACTAATTTATTGGTGGAGTTCTACTAATAAGAAGAAACTATTATTATTCATATTGGCAAAGACAGCATAGATTCTTCTTCTTCTTCTTCTTCTTCTTCTTCTTCCTTTCTTCTTCTTCTTTTTTTTTTTTGATTTTTTGGGTGACACCCGGTGATGCTCAGTGGTTACTCCTGGCTCTGCACTCAGGAACCACTCCTGGCAATGCTCGGGGACCATATGGGATGCCGGGATCGAACCCGGGCCAGCATGGGCCGGGCCGCGTGCAAGGCAAATGCCCTACTCGCTGGGCTATCGCTCCGGCCCAAGATTCTTATTTCATTGTATGGGTTACATAATCTATTACTGTAATCATTTATTTTACTGAAATATTCCCAATATTGACTACTTTCAGTATCCTCTAAAGTCCTTCTCTATAGGTTTAACCATTTACTTCAGAAAAGTTCCAGGTTATTTTGTTTGTAATAGGGCTCATTCACACTCACTTTTTCTTTCTGGTGGTACTTGAAGGCTGCTCCTGGCTTGGGGGACCATGTGTTGTTGCGAGTGAACCTGGGTCACCTGCATGTGAAGCATATACTCCAGCCCTTTGAAATATCTTCTGGGCTTTTCATTCAACTTTAACTAGGCTTATCTTGGGTTCTGAATATTACACTAAGTTTTCTTTACAAAAAAGCAATATCTAATTTAACATACTCCAAGTTCATTTGATTCTCAGAAGTTTTGCCGTAGTCTTTGCATATGCTCACTTTTTCAATGTAATAAATATCTTTTACATGTAGCAGGTAACTACTTTAAGTCTTTTAATTTTCTTCAGTTTGATATAACTGCACAAACACTGAATTTAAGACATATTGGAGAGAGAAAGGGGAGTGAAGCCTCTTCTCTGATCTGAAAACAAGTCACTATCCAATTGGGAAGATTAGATAAATATGCAATTATGATATAGCTTGAGCAGGATGTGATAAGAATTTGAAAAAATGTGGGAATGTAAAACATGATGAGTTTTATTTGAACTTGGTTTTGGCATAATGTGATGCAGAGGGACAAAACAAGGAATTCAGAGCTTTGAGATCTTCTCTGAGAATTTCAACCCTTATGGGCAAAGATATGAATGTTAACCAGAAGCAAATATGTGCTAGACAACTAATTTCTTTTGCAATTATCTCTTTATCTTTATTTGTTGGAGACTAAGCTTCTTTTTAGTTTAAAAAATTGTGAAAAGCAAGAGGTTTACTTTTTTTTTTTAACAGCTAATTGCTGAGACATGGAACTGTTAGTGACCTGGAGGTGATAAACTGGGAGTATAATGAGAATGGGTGAAGTTTATGTCATTTAGCGTTTTAGTACAGAATGGAGAATTAGAGCAAGTTTGGCCTGGGAATGTTTTATATCATTCCCTGTTGCCCTTTGTTTTTTATTTCTCTTGGAAGATCAATTCTCCCTGTTATCTATAAGCAGAAGCAACTCCAGTCATAATTCCCCTTTAGGGGTTATCTAAGCAGGGAAGAGTTTAATGAATACCAGGACAGTGATTATGATTTTGAGGAATAACCAAACTATCCAGAGATAGTTTTTGGAAAGTGGTAATGGGCTTAATAGTGTAATTCTCACAGTGCACAGAAGTCCACTAAGCTCAGTGAGTAAAAACCATAACACAGAGCAACAAACAGTTCAGTACATCCTCAATACTTTAATAACACTGTTTTGAGATATAACAGTTTTCTTTAATTTTCTTTTACTAGCTTTATTTGGATAATCTCATTTTGTTGTCGCAAGCAATATGAAGTAAATTTTTGCCTACTAAGTCTCTGGGGGTTAGGTGGGAAACTGGGGACAATGGCGGAGGGAAAGTCACACTAGTGTGAGATTGGTGTTGGGACATTGAATTTTCAAAACTACTGCATTATGGACAACTCTAAAAATCCTGATGTTTAATAAAGTTATGGGGGAAAATAACCTTTTTTGATTCCCAGGACTCATGGCTTCCAGAACAAAACTGTAAGCATCCCCTAGCACAGAGTCAGGAGTAGTCTCCTAGCACTACTGGCTGTGAACCCAGCACCACCTCCTGATACAATTCATAAACCCCTAAATTTGAGCCAGAGAGAGTACATAGGTTAAGGTGCTTGCATGTGACTCACCTTGGTTTGATCCCCATAACCTCATGGCTTCCCTAGTACCACAGAGACAGACCACCAAGCACAGTCTGGTTTGGCTTCCCAAAGTAAAATAAAAAGTGGATTTTCTTTTTTGCAGTGCAACCACTGCTGGAAACTCCTCTTTTTCTGCTGTTTTTGGTACTGGGAACTTGTAGTTTTTAAGCACGAGGGTGAGGCTATTTGACTTCTAGAGTGTGTCTGCTATAACTTCTGATACTTTGAAACTCTTTAGGTCTGAGGTCTGCCAAGGAGCAGAGTAGAAAACAGAAGCTTTGATAAATGAATATTTATGTGAACTTTAGTATTAAAAACTGCCATTCATAGTATGAAGGAGAGTGAACAGAAAATGTCATATGCTTTTGTGTACAAATTAGTAGTGAAACTAGTTAGCATCAGGAGAAGTCCTTTTGGCATGTGGGAATGAGTTTCCTAAAGTATTTCGCTGAAAGAAGTGTGAACTTTAGTAAATACTTGCAAACAATTTGTTTAAGAATTTCTGAAAATCATTTATTACTAACCACTTTTAATGCTGCTAGCATCTAAATGTGTGGAAACTCTTCATACAGTCTTCCAGTGAGGAACATAAAGTCCCAGGAATATGTGCATAATGAATTTTGATTGTATAATTTATGTTCACATGTATAATTTATATTCTGACAGAATGTGTTCAGATGACGTTTTGTATTTTGATATATGTAAGCAATAATCTTGAATGATTAAGAAATGATCTGTTTTGGGAGCCAGAGCAATATTACAGTGGGTAGGTCGATTCCAGGCAGCCCTTATCTATCCTACCCTCTGTACTATCAATCCAGCCTTTCTTTTATTAGCTCTCTCTTTCTGTTTTCCTGCCTTGCTTGATTGCTCAATCCTAGCTCTGAGTTCAGGGATTACTCCTGGCAGTGAGTAGTGGATCCTCTGAGGTTCTGGGAATCAAACCAGGGTAGCTGTGTGCAAGGCAAGTGCCTCTACCTACCCCCTCCCACCCCATCCTATTTCTCCAGTCCTTGGAAAGTGCTATTCACTTGGGGAGGAGGGACTGTGTACATTAAGAGCAAGTGCAATCACGCTTGATTCTTGTTTCATTACAGAGTTAAGACTGTTTGGCCAGAGTTATGGAAAAGGCATTGTGTCACAGTAAAGTTATGGTTTTAGGACTGCTTCCAAATAATCTAGCTTTGGTTATATGGTTAAAAGCTGAAGATTCTTGAAGCAGTTTGTTTTTTCAAACAATTTAACAGATAATGGGTCTGGTGCCAGTGATTCCATTTCCAGGAGAGTTTTCTTTGAAGTGTTTGTTCTTCATTATGTTTTTACCAGCCAAACATATGCCTGTGATTTGAAATCAACTTAAAATTTTCTTTCACACTTTAGTGTTCATATTTAGTTTGCTGGCGTTAAAAATGAAAAGTAAATTTGTCTTGTCCCTAAATCCCTGTAGTGATTTTACCACTAAGGATAATTCTAACGAGTGGAGTTTTGTTATTTCTGACTCTAGATAAACACTTGGAATTTATTTTTTTTTAAATAAATGTATTTCTGGGGTAAGGTTTAAAGAAAAATATGTTCTATCTTGCATATAGTTAGATTTTCTAGAGGGTTTTAAAAATATCTAGTTGTTAACCATTTTATTAGTTTAACAATTTACTCTGACAGGAGTGTCATATATGTGTCATTCTTAATCGATACACATGCTTATGTCTGCTGGTAGCTTTATATTTTACTTATTTGATTAGTTTCCCTTACCAGTTCACTAAAAGTCTGGAAGAAAAGAGTTGAAAACATTAAAATTTATGTTTTCTGTCTTGATTTCAAGAGAGGAGAAATAGTTGATAAGGCTGTATCCAGAGTGGATAAATTGGCCATTATAATGTTGGTTTTGCTGTAGGAATTAAAAAATTGAAGTCTAGGATTGTCGGGGAGTGCCGCCAGGGTTCCCGACAGTGCCGGAAGCGAGTTCCCTTCTACCTCCGAAGCCGGCGGGAATGGGTGAAGACTCAGGAATCCGATGCAGTTTTAAAAGGGATTTACTATCACAGGATCCAATATACAATCCAAGAGCAGGGAAAACCTCCGGACTCTGGGTTCCCAGCTAGGCCCCAGCCAGGTGTAGGCCAAGATGGCTGCCACCACGTGTTGAGGCCCAACAGAGAATGGAGAGGATGGAGAAGCAAAACACCAAGGGAAGCCGAAATGGCAAAAGGGGAAAAAAAAGAGAGCCTCTTTCTTCTTGCAGCTTATCTTACAGCTAGAAATCCGCCCAAACTCCCCAGCCCAGCCCACTCTGGGCTGGGCTATCTAGAGATGAAAACAGGAAAATAGCTCTAAAGAAATGTAGCAACTTGAGGAGACCATCTGGCTGTTTACAAGGACCCAGAGCTAATTCAAAGCCTCCTAGCAGAGCTGGGAGAAGCTATAAGCTAAATGTAACTTCCCCTGGCAGGAAGGATCAAATGCCCTCAGGTAATTTCTCCCAGCACTTCACCTAATGTCTTGAGCCAAGATCTGCCTGGAATTGCCTTTATAGGGTAGAGAAGGGGGTTTCTGAGATGGCATGTCTCTGTACCAAAGACTAATACTAATGCCAGTTAAATATTTCTCCAAGCCTTCACAAGAGTCTCGTCTACTTCACGGTAGTTTTGTATTTAGTTGCCTTTGAGTTATCAGGGAGCCATGCTTGCTTGCTTGGAGGCAAACAGCATTTCTCTCTGGTCTAATTACTTAGAGATCCAATGTGGCCAGGCAAATATGCTGGTAAGATCTAGCTAGTCCCACGATGATTGTGGTAGCATGAGAGAATATTTATACCAGCCAGTACAGAATACATGGTCAGATAAGACTGCCACATTCAGACTACCCCCTATCTATGAAGTGACCGGCAGGAGGCAATCCAGGGCAGATGCAGAGGCCTAGGCTTTTAGGTGTCCTGCAACATAGGATAAGAAGCCAAAGTTTCCCATTCTGTGGACTGCTTTTGTATCTTAGTCACTGTTTCTTTTGAGGTGCAGAAGCTTTTTAGTTTCATGTAGTCCCATATGTTTATCCTTTCTTCTAGTTGCTTTGTTAGTGATGTTTCACCTTTGAAGATGCCTTTAACTTCAATGTCGTGGAGGATTTTTCCTATATTTTCTTCAATGTACTTTATGGATTCAAGTCTGATATTGAGATCTTTAATCCATTTTGATCTGATTTTTGTGCATGGTGTTAGACACAGGTCCAAATTTATTTTTTACATGTCGCTGTCCATATTATGATACCAATATCCAAGGTCAAGTGAAACATATATCAGGAGGTCTTGTCAAAGGTGGAAATTATCCCAAACGTGTGGGAGTCAGAGGTTAGGTAAGAAAGAAATGGAACAGGGTGCTAATAATTGTCGAGGGTACTAATGCCAACCTAGAACTGAGCATTAAATAGAGGCAAAAGGATACACATGACAACCTTTTAATGTATGTTCTGTAATCCATAGTCTGGAAGGGAAGGAAAAGAGAAAGAGAGAGAAAGGGAAAGAAATAAAGAACCTGCCATGGAGGTGGGCTGGGGAAGGGGGAGGGAACCGGGGATGTTGTTGGTGGGAGATGGGCACTGGTGGAGGGACGGGTGCTGGAACACTGTATGACCAAAACCCAAACATGAACTTTTTAATTGTATATCTTTTTATTTGTATATCTCATGGTGGTATAATAAAATACTTAAAAATAAATAAATAAATAAATTAAAAAAAGAAGCCAAAGTTGAGAGCATTAGCTTATTAGAATAACAATTGGGAGAGGAGGAAGGGGTATGATCTATACCTTAGGTTTCAAAAGAAGCTTTTAGGTTTTTCTTCTAGCAAACTTATTTTCAGACACTGGAGGGGTTATTTTAACAAGTTGAGACTTCTAACAATTCCTTCTTTCTTGAACACTAAGTATGGAAAATCTAATTATACATTTCTGTCTACTGCTTGCCTACCGCTTGCCTACAATTCCAGGCAATTTGTTAAGTTCCTATTCCTCAACTTGTGATTTTTTGGGGGTGTGTCTTTAGTAAATAATTATATCACAAAGGTGAGGCCCTCATGAATGGGATTAGTGCCCCTTTAAGAAGAGATCCCAATAGAGTAATTCTTGCGTCTCCGCGGACCCCAAGCTGCCCCAGGGAAGAGCGGAAACTCCATCAACGGGAACCAAGGCAAAGTGCCTTGGTTCCAGCCCGACTGACCCCCGACCCGTGCGCCCTGAGTTCCCGGGAAACGCCTCGACCTCCCCACAGGTGTGTGAGTAATTCTTGCGTCTCCGCGGACCCCAAGCTGCCCCAGGGAAGAGCGGAAACTCCATCAACGGGAACCAAGGCAAAGTGCCTTGGTTCCAGCCCGACCGACCCCGACCCGTGCGCCCTGAGTTCCCGGGAAACGCCTCGACTCCCCCACAGGTGTGTGAGTAATTCTTGCGTCTCCGCGGACCCCAAGCTGCCCCAGGGAAGAGCGGAAACTCCATCAACGGGAACCAAGGCAAAGTGCCTTGGTTCCAGCCCGACTGACCCCGACCCGGCGCCCCTGAGTTCCCGGGAAACGCCTCGACTCCCCCACAGGTGTGTGAGTAATTCTTGCGTCTCCGCGGACCCCAAGCTGCCCCAGGGAAGAGCGGAAACTCCATCAACGGGAACCAAGGCAAAGTGCCTTGGTTCCAGCCCGGACTGACCCCGACCCGTGGCGCCTCTGAGTTCCCGGGAAACGCCTCGACTCTCCCCACAGGTGTGTGAGTAATTCTTGCGTCTCCGCGGACCCCAAGCTGCCCCAGGGAAGAGCGGAAACTCCATCAACGGGAAACCAAGGCAAAGTGCCTTGGTTCCAGCCGGACCGACTCCCGTGCGCCCTGAGCTTCTGGGAACATCCCAAAACTCAAAACCGCGGCGGGACGCTTAGGCGTCCGCGCGAACCTCTCACTACCTACCTTGCATGAAGTACCAGTGAACCTTGGTTCCTACATCCTTGCTACCCACCCAAACTCTTCAAACAGACCAGACCCCTACTAACTGTACTATCTAGTCACCCAAGAACTCACAGTTGCAACCTACAATAGTCATAATGGTAAAGCAACGCAAAATTCCATCAAGCTCTGTGAGTGAAGTCACTGGTCCAGATGAGTCAAGCAATACCAATGAGTTGCATAACCTATCTGAAAAAGAATTTCGGAAAGAACTGTTAAGGATTCAAAAGGAATTCAAAGAAGCAATGGAATGCAAAATCAATAAAATACAAGAGGACATGATAGCAGAAGTGAGGAAAATGCAAAGGGAAATGACAGGTATTAAAAATGAGGTAAATGAAATAAAAAACACAGTGGAAGGCCATCATAGCAGAATAATAGCTACTGAAGAAAGAATTAGTGATCTCGAAGACGAAGTTCCAAAGATTCTGTACACAACACCAGAAGATAGAAAAAAAGGCTCACAATTACCGAACAGACAACAAGAGATAATCGGGATGAAGCCAGAAGAAACAACATACGGATCATTGGGGTCCCAGAAGGGCAAGAAGAAAACCCTGATGAAGAAGAAACCGTCAAAGCCATCATTGCTGAAAAGTTCCCGGAACTAAAGAATGCTTGCCTCAAGATCCAAGAGGCCCGTAGAATACCAGCTAAAAGAAACCCCAACAAGAATACTCCAAGACACATCTTAATAAAAATGACAAAAACTATAGATAGGGATAGAATACTGAAAGCAGCAAGATCAAAGAAGGAAATCACATACAAAGGAACATCTCTAAGATTTACAGCAGACTTCTCTGATGAAACACTCCGAGCCCGAAAACAATGGTGGGATATTGCGAAAAGGCTCAATGAACTGCAGGCTTCACCGAGAATTCTTTACCCGGCCAGGCTCACATTCAGATATGAAGGAAAGATACACAACTTCATGGATAAGCAACA
>JAJIBD010027104.1:0-64415 GCA_021461705.1 Cryptotis parvus | reverse complement strand
AGATGTTTGTTCCATTGAGAGTGAATGGGGCCTCAGGAACTAGTTCATTTCTCATGAACATAGTTTTCTTCAGATTCAGCTGTAGACCTACCTTTCCACATTCTCGAAGTCAGCCAGCATTTGTGCCGCTTGGCTAATGTTTGGTGTTATTAGAACGATGTCATCAGCGAAGCGGAGGTGGTGTAGTTGCCGACCATCTATCTTCACTCCCATTCCTTCCCATTCTAATTGTCTCATGATGTTCTCGAGGGTGGCACTGAAGAGTTTTGGTGAGATGGTATCACCCTGTCGAACCCCTCTTTTGACATCAATGATCACTTCTTTGTAGAATGGTGAGATCCTGGTGGTGAATCCATAATACAGCTCACGAAGAATCTTGATGTATTGGGTTTGAACACCCTGTTTGACTAGGGCTTCGATGACTGCTTCAGTCTCCACAGAATCAAAGGCTTTCTGTAAATCAATGAACGTGAGACAGAGCGGCATCTTGTACTCCCTACAAACCTCAATGAGCTTGGTTACTGTGTGGATATGGTCGATTGTGCTGAATCCTTTCCGGAAACCTGCTTGCTCGCATGGTTGTCCTTCATCTAGTGTTCTGCTAATCCTGTTCAGGATGACTCGTGTTAACAGCTTGTAGATGACAGACAATAGGCAGATGGGGCGATAGTTGCCGATGTCGTGAATGTCTCCCCTTCTTGAACAGTAGAACTGTCCTGCTGGTTTTCCATTGGGAGGGCACCTTGCATTCGGACAGGTAGCGTGTGAAGAGCCGAGCTAGTGTATTGATAAGTACCGACGGCAGATTCTTCAGGTGTACGGGTCTGACTTTGTCTGGGCCTGGTGCTGTTCCCTTCTTTACCGACGAGATGGCATGTCGGATTTCAGAAGGGGAGAACGTTGGGAATGACATATCCATCCTGTGGAATTTGGTATGTGGGCAGGTGGATGTGGCTATCAAAGAGATTTGAGTAGAAGTCCTGGAGAATCTTCTCCATTGCCTTTCTGGAAGGTGTGATAGATCCATCAGGGCGTCGGAGGGCAGTCATCTTGGTCTTATAGTTGGCGAAGGACAGGTGGGCGGTGCGAATGCTTTTCCCAGCTTCTGCTGCACCTTCCAGTATTTCTGCTTTTCTGTCTTTGAGGTCTGCTTTTATCGCTTCTCTGCACTGTTTAGCAAGCTTGGACATTAGCATTTGGTCTCCTGAGGCTCGCGCCTTGCCACGTTGGCGAATGAGCTCAAGAGTTTTTGAAGACAAGCGTCCTTTGTGTGTCTTTCTCTGTGAAAGAGAAACAGGGAAAAGCTGGTTTCTGCTTTGCCGTGGGTGTACCTGTGTCTTAGGCTCAAGCATTCCTGGGCTTGAAATACTCTCCTCTGAAGGGCGGGGTCTCTGCAGGGCGGGTCCTTGTAGGCTGGGTTTCTGACAAGCTGGGCTGGAGACTGGATTAATCTGTGGGCTGGAGACTGGATTAATATGCTGGGGGGAGATTTTACCAGCTGCAGAGTGTGGATGGTGACACAGATCGCTGCCCGGCAAGGTGTGGGGGTTTCTCTGGGCTCCTCCGAGGGCTCCATCGGGATGGTGGACTCGGTCGGAAGTTGCTCTCGTGGTCCATGGAATGCGGGGGTTCAATGGGGAAAGCTGGTTTTTGCTCTGCCGGGTGTACCTGTGTCTTCAAAACCAAAGTTTTGTTGGTTGAGTGAAATGTGAGCGCCAAACACAAAGGAGAAGGTAATTAAATGCATTTTCCCAAGTAACTTTAGGCCAATCATTTTGCTTCTGAACACCTGAGGCTCTAAACCACAGTTACACTATTTAACGTCAAAATATCAGTTCAATTATTCATTTTATGTATCAAGCCAACGTGTTGGGGAATTTGTACATCAACGAGGGTTTTTACTCCATAGGAAAGCATTTTAAGTCTTTGGGCAATAGTATCATTTCAGGTTGAATTCACTGAATCACTGCATCACTGTCTTCCCGTTGTTCATCAATTTGCTCGAGCAGGCACCAGTAACATCTCCATACGTAGCAAGCAAGTGCAGCCCAAGGGCATTTGCCTGCTCCAAGACAGGAAGAGCCTCAAACCATTCTTCAGGTCATGGAATTGAGGTTCATAATTGTTTACTAGTTTTTGGCATATCAAATAATCAAAATAATGGGGTTGAATTAGGAAGTGTTAACTCCCATGAATATCTGCTCGTGTTACAGACACTTGCCGGTGCTTTTATTGTGGAAGCATGCTTGAGGGAGAAGGATAAGTTGAGAATTAGGGCCACTCAAAGTAAATGCCCCCTCTCTCACGAAGACTTGCATTCGAGCTATATACATGTTTTCATCATCTGTTAGTGTTGGCACCGGTGGAATTTGTGTTTAAATCTAATGAATGGTCAGATCTTCTGACCATTCACTGCACATGCAGGGGTTCAACAGAACCTATGAGAAGGAAGAATTATGGCGTCCAGAGCCCTGTTAGAAGGAGTCAGGGAAAAACTAATCTACAAAGACAAGTTAGTCAACGTGAAATTGTCACTTTATTGATCTGCAATAAAACAACCCCATACAGGGGAAATATATGACCCTGAGACATGAGGAAGCATGTCAGTACCCAGTTCTGCCTAAGGCAGCAGTAAATGCTTCCAAACATCTATAGATGCGTGCTTGAGGGTAGAGGTTGCCATATATGGGAGAAAGAACAGCGTGTGACAGCCCATTCTGAGCTCACAAATCAGCGAGTCAATGCAAATATGCTGGGGGGGTTAAATAGTGGAAAGGATCTTGATTGTTCTGCCATAAATAGAGTGAATGAAATGCGCATTACACATAAAATGAGTGAAGGAATGTGTGTGCATTTCTTTCTGTTGCCTCTAACTCAGGAGTACGAGTGTGTGTCTGTGTGCATGCACGTATGTGTGTGTGTGTGTGTATGTGTGTGTGTGTGTGTGTGTGTGTGTGTGTGTGTGTTTTCTGCTGCCTCTAACTCCGGAGTCTGTCTGTACCCAGCTTCCTGTCAACGCCAGGGGACTCTGAGGGACTCTGAGCAGCTTGCGTGGTGCTGTGCATGGTCTCAGGAGAACCTGAGCTTTTCCTCAGCTTCTCTAGAACCTTCCTTTCCCCTGCAAGAGGAGCCACATAGCAGCAAACCCAGAGCATTTCTGAGGATCACCTGATGTGTTTGTTACCTGGGTTTGGGCGTATTTGCCCTTTGGAATATTAACATGGTTAGGAATTGGATCCTAGCAATGCCTCAGGATGTCAAATAATGACAAATAGAAAATAGAGACAAAGCCAGGAGTAAGGATCTTCATCATAACAATATTCCTGAGTTCTACCTAAACCAGGAACTTCCGTGTAATGGAGGCTAACGAGAGCGGACACATACTGGATTCTTTGTGGAAAGAGTGAGTTCTCTCAGGACAAGTTAGACTCTTCATAGAAGAAAACTGGGGCGGAGGCGATAGCCCAGTGGGTAGGGCGTTTGCCTTGCACACAGCCGGCCCATGCCGGCCCGGGTTTGATCCCGGCATCCCATATGGTCCCCCGAGCACCGCCAGGAGTAATTCCTGAGTGCAGAGCCAGGAGTAACCCCTGAGCATTGCTGGGTGTGACCCAAAAAGAAAAAAAAAAAAAAAGAAAAACTGTCACTGTCACTGTCTTCCCATTCATCGTCGATTTGCTCGAGAGGGCACCAGTAACATCTCCATATGTCCTGTCTCATGCAAGTAGAGCCCAAAGGCACCTGCTTGCTCCAGGAACATAAAGAGCCTCAAACCATTCCATCAGGTCATGGGAATGAGGTCTATAATTGTTACTGGTATCTGACATATCAAATACGACACGGGTAGCTTGCCAGGCTCTGATGTGCGGGTAGCATACTCTTGTAGTCATCTCTAAATCCAGCATTTATTGATGAACCGTGGCGCGCAAGCCAGGCTGTGATAGGCTGGTCTGCTGGGTGGAGTTCTGATGAGGGGGAAGTCCGGATGTGGAAAATGGAGGTCCTCATGGAGTGGGGGGTCGTCTGGCTTGTTGTGAGGCTCTACTGGCGTGTCGGGCCAGGGCTAGAACCTGCCATCCCTCCCGGGCACCTCATGAGCGGCTAGGCACAGTGACAGCCAGTAGCAGCTCTGCCCGATGTCAAGAAAACAGAAACATAAAGAAGAAGAAAACAAAAACATAAAATGCAGGATGAATTACACGCTCCCTGATAATATTCTACAGCAAAGGTATTAATTTAATTTTAGATTTGTGTGTGGGGAGTTTGGACGACCTCTGGAGGTGCTCAGGGGTTACTCCTGGCTCTGCAATCAGGGATCACTCCTGGTGGTCTCGGGATATCAGAGATTGAACCCAGATAAGCGATGCAAGGCAAGTGCCTTCTCCACTGGACTATCTCTCCCGCCCAAAGGCATTGGCTTTAATATGCATTGTACTGCTCCCAAGCTGGAACAGAAATTGTGTTTGCTGATGCAATTATGAACTGGGGGTGGATTACATGCCTTGCAAGTATGATGACCGGACTGTGTGGTGATGGGGATGAAACCTGGGCCTCTTCACACATGGTCTATTGAATTACCTCTCTGGACCACACATTCATAGAATGTGTCCTTTGGCTTAAACTTAGTTCACTGAGTTCTGTGCATCAAATAACCCCTTAGAAAATAATGTTGGCACTAAACAGTCATCATTGACATCTTCCAATGTTAAACTGTTTATAAATATACAGGTGCCTCAAGATAGCATATTAAAAATCAACGCTACAATCCAGGGCACTACAATGAATTTATTCTTGATTAAAATGAAAAGGTGATGATGTGTGCTAAATTTAAATGGTGAATGCTATATAATCATAAAATTATTGGGCTAAAAGGAGAAGTGATGATAATTAGGTCATCTTCGACTCTCCGCTTATTTCTTGGGGTGCTCTGTCATTATCCCACATGGTCCTAGGTATGAAATATTATTTAGTAATTACAGTTTGAAGTTTAATACAGATTTTGGGTTTGGCATCATCTTTAATTTTTGTTTATTATTATTTTGTTTGGGGGGGTACATCCAGCTGTATTTAGGGCTTTGACGTGGCTATATACTCAGAGAACACTCCTAACAGAGTTGGGAATTAAACACAGGGGAGCTGCATGTAAGACAAGTGCCTGAACCCCTGTTTATCTCTTCTGCCCTCTCTTCTTTACTTTTTAATGATTTCTAGCAGTGGGTATTCTCAAGTGTTAGAATTTCCACGTAGGTGAGAAGTTGGAATATCTAACAAGTGTTCCTTGGTAGGCTTGCCCACAACTATTTACTGGCTGCCTCTTTGATCTAAACACAGTCCTAAATGCATCAGGTGTTTAATGAGTTAAACCACAGGAAGTTGTTTCTAGAAAAATGGAGGACTCAGGAGGAAGCAGAGTGAGGGAGAGCAAGATGAATGACCTGTCTTGGAGGGTCAGACTCTGTGTGGGTTGAGACAAATTTCCTTAGTTTGCTGTTCAGCCAGTGGGGTAAATCTCTGACCCCACAGTGGAAGGCGCCCAGGAGAATTCAAACTTTCATGAATTCTGCAATTGCAGAGTGAGGAAATGGAAGCAGTGGCTCAGAAAGCTCAGAATGGCAGCTATGGTTTTCTTAATGAGAAACCAGCTGGAAATGTCCTCACTTAAATAGACGCCAAAGCACAGAGAACAAAATACAGCATCGTGACCCGTGGGAGAGAAGGAGCGAGTGACTTGCAGATGGCGAGAGACGGAACCTTCTATTGAGAATTCTAAGGAAAATGATGGAATGCAGCGTGCCAGGATGTATGATGTGATGGTCGAATTGCCTATAGAATATAACTATTTCTTGCTTTGCTTGCCATCTTGTTGGTGAGGAGTGAGAAAAGATTTCAGTAGTGCATTTACAAAGCTACAAAAAAAAAAATGCCTCTTGTAAAAATTTCTGAGAACATCTTGGCTTTAAGCGACGGGAGTCTATGCTATCTATCATCTATCAATTTTCCTGACCAGTTCATTTTGTTTCAAAACTCAAATCTAGTTAATAATGTGTATTGTTGCGTATGTGGATAATTGCTCACATATGAATAGGATATGGCTTTGATAACTAATAATAAGGCTTGATGTAACTGACCAGAGCTAAATGAAATGGCTCCTACAGTAGACGCGAATCACTTTCAGTGGCTTAATAAGAACACTTAGCATATGTTCAGCATTCGACTTCTAAAATAATGACATGTTTTCTAGAATAACAGAGGTAAGTGGAATTCTTCATTACCCAGTACTTTATTCTGTCAGCAATAAATACATAAATAAGGCCAAAATAGTGAGAAGAGAAGAAATAAGATTTAAAATTAATGTTGGAAAACGGTACAGCAAGACAGCGCTTTGCTTTATAGCTGGGCAGTTCTGTGGAAATGCTTACAAGACTCAAAGATGATGGGGGATATGTTTAGAAACCTCTGAAGTAATTTAACATTACTCTGGAGCTTTTATTATACTTATAGAAACACGTTCCAAAGAGATTGGGGAAAACTGGTTCTGTGGTAGAGGGCTGGGCTGGGATGTGGGCTTCAATATTTCTGGAATGTAGGAAGGCAGGAAGGTAGGATTAGCGCCTTGCCTTTGCCTGGAAGGCAATTGGTAAAAGAAAGACCCAATTATATCGTTGTCTCCAAAGGCGCACCCTTGTTGTAGCCCTTCTGCCTTGTCATTCAGATATGAAGTATTCAAGCTCAGATGGGTGCTTTTTTTAAAAAATTTTTTTATTATACCACCGTGAAACATACAATTACAAAGGTGTTCATAATTGGTTCTTGGTAATATGGTATACCAGCACCCATCCCTCCACCAGTGCCCCATTTCCACCACCAATGTACCCCCACCCCTCCCGCCCACCCCCATGCTGCAGAGACACAGAGAGAGAGACAGAGAGAGAAAGAGGAAACTGGGGTACCTGCTATTAAGTCATATGGGTGCTTTGTACACACACGGCTGACTCCGTAACTTAACCTTGATCCTGTGCTGTGTTAAATTCACTTATTAATTGTAGTAGTTATTTTTATGCATTTTTAATGCAAATAATTAAGCAATCTGAAACTAGAGAGCTAAGTTCTTTTCTTGTTTCTGTGAATATTTTTATTCCCTTATTGGAAAGATTAGGGTAGGTGGCACAGTGTTGAGTTTAGGTGTGAAAGAGTTAATTATATCTTTGGGAGAAGATAGTCCAAAGTGAAGTATGATATTATTTGTTAGGTTTTTGTTGATGATTGATTCCAGATTTAAGTTTTTTTTTTTCTTTTTGGGTCACATCCAGCGATGCTCAGGAGTTACTCCTGGCTCTTCACTCAGGAATTACTCCTAGCAGTGCTCCGGGGACCATATATGGGATGCCAGGAATCAGATCCGTGTCAGCCTCATGCAAGGCAAATGCCCTACCCACTGTGCTATCACTCTGGCCCCCATATTGTTTTTATTCTCAGTCTGTTGAAAGCTTAAAAAAAAGGAATGGATCTTAAATTTTATGGAATGCAAATTTTGAAGCATTGTGATAGAAATCATTGTGATTTATTTAGACACCATGATTTTGTAAGGGTTGGCCACCCGATGAGGTGACTGACTGGGAGCCTCAGAATGCCGCACCTACCAAGGAAAACCCTGAGAGACCAAGTCCTATGCAAAAGCAAGGGCTTTATTAATAAGCGAGTATACTCGGGCTCATAGTGTGACCCCAAGCGGTCAGTGGCTAAGAGCCCCGAGCCCTTCCAGGGAGGATCTTTTAAGGAATAATTCCCGCTACAGAAAAGCCTGCACATAACTATCCAATAGGTTTAAAATATTACATCAAGGTCTGCGCGCAGGCAGCCAATCACTCTGCACCAGGTAACCATCACCCACCAATCTGAGCATGCCTAATACTCCTTTCCATATTTGGCACAGCCTGGGCCCAGTCTCCCAGTCTTTTGCAAACCACACCAAATATAGAGAGCAACTTCTCGGGAATGTTTGTCTTATAGCCCTCCCTGGAATTATTTGCTTAAGGCCCTTCCCTGTTGTGCTCTTGTTGAGCCATCATTTTATCAGTTACTCCTCATACCTGTTTTTGTGTTCTGTGGGCGAGGGGCCATTCTTTCAATTTATAAAACTGTTTTATAATAGATGTATCGTTTCCACGTCCAATCCTACCATCACCTGATTTCATCCTTCCATCAATGACCCCGGCCCCCTCCACATCCCAAGCTGAATACTTGACCAAATTTTTTTTGTGGGGAGGGGCCCATACCTGCCCACGCACTGATGTTACTCCTGGCTCTGCGCACAGGGATCACTCCTGGAGGTTCTGAGGAGAACGAGACTTGATGTTGGGTGTTGAATCTGGGTCAAGCATGTGCAAGCAATTGTCCTACCTGCTGTACCATCTATTATCTAACTTTACGTTTAATATTCTAGTTTGGGTCCCATGATTTCAGTAGTGTTTGGTCTGGAGGTTTAGAGAGATTCAGGTTCCTCGCTGTGCACCGCATTTGAACCCAAGACCCCAGTTCTTTACCCTGACGTTATTTCAGTTTCTCAAATCAATCGAATTGATCATGTGTGTTTTTTTCCTTCCTTAAGTCTGTTTGTATGCTAATATCTTTGAATTTTTTTTCCAATCAGAATCCAACTTTATTGTTCAGCCAAATTTTATTTACAGACTGCAAATGTATTTCTTCTGTTTTGATTTTGGGGCCACACCAAGGGTGCTTAGGGATTGCTCCCTGCTTTCTGTTTAGGGATTGTTTCCGGTGATGCTCCAGGGGACCAAGTGGTCCAGCACACCCCAACCTTCATCGGCTCAGCCCATTAACTATCTCTCTGGGCCAGAATCCAAATTTCTTTATGGTACAATCCTTCATATACTCAGTAGTTAAAGGCTTTATTAAATAGCAATAAAACAAAATATCACAGCCTTCATTTTCCCTAAGTTAATAGTAGTAAAAAGTATGAGAATTAAAATAAAAAAAATCAAAACCCAAAAACAGGCAACAGAAAAAGAAGTACCTTTTATTGTCAAACAGATGAACAAATTCTTGGACGCTCTGAGGCATGCCAAAGTACCTACATGAAAGATGCATTTCATGTTCAATGCTTCACTCCATCCACTGTGCCTGGGATCAAGCCCAGGGCCTCACACATGCGGATCAAACTACTTATCACTAAGCAGCTATTCCCAAACCAAGATGCATTTCATGTTCATTGCTAAGGCAATTTCTACAGTTACTGTACATACAAAGCAACATTGCATTAACGTTCATCTTTGATACTCTCTGGCTCAAGTATTATGCCACTTTCCCAATCTCAGACACAATGAATAGAGTGATAACTGTACATTTAAGTTTTGTTCTAAGCTGAATGAGGAAATCATTGCAGAAGCACATAGAGTAATGCTATTATGTAATAAAACCAAACAAATGGGATAAAAGGATGCATTCTGATGCCTCTCACCTATTTGGGGGCTGGGGGATCTTTTCCAGGTCACAGAAGCTCTTTGATGGTGCTATACCAGCATTTCTGCCTGTCTTTGAAAGTTCCTTTCTTAAGAGTTAAGCAATATAACATAACGTAGAAGCCATTAATTCCAAACTAGTCAGCTTTTCTTACCCTTCACTGACTACTTTGAATATAATAGGAACTGTTTTAATTTTTAAAGCAGGTTTCTTTCTTTCCTTTTTTTTTTTTTTGATAATTTTATCTGCACAGCAAAATTGAGAGGAAGACTCAGGCCTTTTCCACCTTCCTCGGGTCCCTGCCTTGGTGTCAGTATTTACACCAGAACCTCCCCTGACATGTGATTATCTCCCAAAGACGACAATTATTCATTTTTAAAATACCTTGTCAGTACTTTATTAAAATGATTAATATGTAACTAGCATCACTAATGGATAAATTATACGCAGGGAAAGTGCCTGCCTTTAGGGATTATAAGGATATTTTGGACAGCATCACTTCCCTAATAAGAAAGCTACTTTAGTGTTCTTACTGTATACAAATATAATGATATTTTAACCCTGTTGCTTTATAACATCCATAGAATAATAAAGACACTGAATAGAGGGAAGAAGGGAAATAGATTCCAGAAGAGATACCTTCTAGCAAGTTGAATTTTAGATGTTTCAAATGCAAAAGGTCATTTTCTACATATATTATCATACTCACTTCTGTCCAAATAGTACAAATCTTTCATCTCCTTCAAATTGTAATGCTGAAATGAAAACTTTTGTAGTAAAAATATATTCTGTTTGGAAAAAAAACTCATCCTATATGTATTATTTTCAGTTTTCAAGTGTTGAAGTAATGCAATCCCAAGTTTATTTTTCATTAACACATTTAGACACTGACATTTAAAGAAGGGGGAATAATTTAAAATAATTATTTTTTAATTTTTTTCAGGATGTGTATTTCTGACAAAGGTATAATACCTTTGATGTAAAACTGTAACCATTGAGGTCATTTACAACAGAAAATAAATAATGAAGAAAATAATGGGTCAACAAAATAATTATTTTTTAAAAAGACGCAAAACCAAGGCAACTTAACTTAAGGTATTCTCAAAAGTCATTCTAAAACCTAATGGATTAAAAATAGAAATGCTTATTGTGAAACAAGAAAAAAAAAAAGCTTTTTAGAAATCACAGACTTATGGTTCTTTTAGTTCTTTTTTTTCTGCATACATAAGAATAACTGGAACTTTCCTTTTCTAAAAAAGTGTCACAGGTTGCTGCCAAAACCCAACTTTCTTCTTCCAAGAATAAAATAACAACTTTCTCTATGAACTGGTTGACTATTAAAGCTTACATATATCTCTTTAGAATGGAGCATAGGCAGATTATTTAAAGTAATTGAAAACAGAAAATAACACGCTAGAGATTATTTTTAATTTCTCTTGGGTGCTGGACTGACCCTAGGGCCTAAACATGTGAGACAAGTGATATACCAGTGAGGCACTTCTCTGCTCCCTAGAAGTTACCCTTATTTTTCTCCCAATTCTTATTTGGGCTCTGTGATTTATGAAACTGTTAGCCACACAGTTTCTGGCATGCCCCAACACCACACCCACTGGACTGTGAGACTGCGGTATCCTCCCACGGTCTCACAGTCCCCTCCCACCCCATCTCTCCATTAACTCTTTCTTTTTAAAGAAAAATACTTCATTAAATTATCATGGCTTTCAAAGTCATTCATAGTTGGCTTTCAGACATACAGTGTTCCGGCCCCTATTCTGCCACCAGTGTCAACTTCTCTCCTCCATTGTCCCCAAGTTCCCTCTCCTCCTTTCCCCGGCTCCAAACTCCCTACTGTCCCCCCATCAACCTTATCCTGCCATCTTGGTTGTTAAAGTTTGAGTCTCTTGATTTCAGTGTTGTTGATTCTGGTTTGGATATTTGGCTCCACCATTCCTTAACACTGTCACTGTACCTGATTCCCTTTGAGCATTGCCCCTGTTGCTTCTCATCTGTCTCTTCTCCTCCTCTGTCTCCTCCCACTGCATTTATTTTTATTCCTTTCTTTTTTTCTTCGGGGGGGTCATACCCAGTGCTGCTCAGGGGTTACTCCTGGTTCTGCACTCAGAAATACTCACAGAGGTGCTTGGGGAACCATATGGGATGCCGTGGATCGAACTCAGGTTGGTCGTGTGCAAGGAAAACACTCTACCCTTTACATCAATGCCTTTGATGTAAAACTGTACATCAGTTTCTGCATGCATAAACTATGTGCTATCGCTCTGACCCTCTGCTGGAATTTTCCCCCCTTATCCTCCCTGTACTCTGGGACCAAGGATGACCTTGACTTCCCCCTTAAAATAGCAAATTTCCTTATCCAGTTATTCTATGAGTGATATTATCCCATGTTTTCCCTTCTGAATTAATTCATTTAACGTATATCTTCCAATTCTGTCCATGTTACAGCAAATTGCATGCTTTCATCATTCCTTACAGCTCCATAGTATTCCATAGTATATACTATACTTTCATGATCTAACCATAGGAGAGAAAAACATTCATTCAAATGAATACTGGCATGCACTCCAGTATTCATTGCCGCACTCAGTACAATAGCTAAGATTTGAGTCAACCTAGATGTCCAACAACAGATAACTGGATCATGAAGATGTGGTATATATACCCAATGGAATACTATGCAGCTGTCAGGAGTGATGACTTTGTTAGGAGGATTTCCCCTGAAACTTGTATAGTGTTATAAAGCAATGCTATAGGGATGAACAGTTTTTATGATAATTCCAGTATTTATTTTATAACTTTTCAGTGTCTAATGTGCTTTTTTTTCTGTAGTCGGTCATTAGTTTTGAGATCTGACCCTTGAAGCAGTTAATTAATACAATGGCATATTAATAGACCCTATTCTTTGAGCTAAAACAAATTAAAAATACAAGTTAATGATGATAAATTGAAGTATTACTTTTCCCTATCTTCAGGGTTATTAAATGTTTTCTATTTAGGCTGAACTCTGTGCACAATGGAGAGTGAATTGGACTTATAAATGTTTTCTATTTAAGAAAAGGCTTGAGATGGTAGAAACCAGGAACAGAATGAGTGGCCCATGGTTGGAAGCCACCTCAGGTGCTGGGGGAGAAGGCAGTTGGGACAGAGAAGGGACCACTATGACAATGATAGTTGGAAGTGATTACTCCGGATAAGAACTGTATGCTGAAAGTCAGAAAAGGAACAAACATGATAACCGTTCAGTATCTCTATTGCAAACTATAATGCCCACAAGGAGGTAGGGTGGGAGGCAGGGGGTTGCTTCCTGGCATAGAGGCAGGCTGGAGAGGGTGGTGGTGGGAGGAAAATGGGGATATTGGTGGGAAATGTACATTGGTTGAGGGGTGGGTGTTGGAACATTGTATGACTGAAGCCCTCCTTCCCTCCTTCCCTCCTTCCTTCCTTCCTTCCCTCCCTCCCCTCCCTCCCTCCCCTCCCCTCCCTCCCTCCCTCCCTCCCCTCCCTCCCTCCCTCCCTCCCTCCCTTCCTTCCTTCCTTCCTTCCTTCCTTCCTTCCTTCCTTCCTTCCTTCCTTCCTTCCTTCCTTCCTTCCTTCCTTCCTTCCTTCCTTCCTTCCTTCCTTCCTTCCTTCCTTCCTTCCACTTAAATTAAACTTTCGAGTCTTCTAGAATTTAGCAGGACACAACTTCCTCCTTGTAAACTGAGGATAGTCGTGTGCCCCTAGTTTATAGACCAGATTTTTTCGGAACGTCTTTAGTAAAGTGCCCATTCACCAGTGTCTGTCAGAGTCCATCGGTGCCTTATCACTGCTGATGGTGACTCCCATCACCGATCTGAAGCCCTGTTCTCAGGGTTCTTAAGCACAAATGACCCTTTTTCTCTGTCCTTTCAATAGAGCATCACCTAGACGTCTAGGGGTTGCCCTCCTCGAGGGAGGAGCGAATTATTTGAATATTTCTTCAAGAAAAGTTGGTCCTTTTACCCAGATGTTTGCCTGTGAACTTCGATTTTTACTTTATTGACTGTTGCTGGTGCCTAGATTTTATAGTAAAGAGGAACAGATGTATCTTTAGTCCCCAAAATTTAAAAACAAGCAAACAAAGAAAAATACTGACCAATACTATCAGGTAAACTAAATGTGTTCTCTGTACAAATTTAGCATTTGTGAATACTCATTTATCGTTTCTCATAAGATTCCTAAATACTGTTTTACTTTATCTTCTGTTGGCTATAATAAACATCTTCCTCTCATCTAAAAAATAAAACAAAGAAAGGTTGGTCTCTTACCTACTTAAATTGTATATTTATGGTGCTGGAGTGATAGCACAGCAGGGAGGGATTTGCCTTGCACATGGCTGAGTTGGGTTCAATCCCCAGCATCCCATATGATTCCCCAAGCACTTCCAGGAGTAATTCCTGAGTACAGAGCCAGGCAAAACCTTTGAACATTGCTGGGTGTGACCCAAAATGCCAAAGAAAAATATATAGTATATTTATATGCTCTGTTATATATTTTTTCTTTCTTGAATATAGCATCACTTCAGTCATGAACAATTTCTGCAGAAGTCAATGAAGGGGGACCATAATTTTCTATCCTTCACCTTGTGTCCCTCAAGAGAAAAATGTTTCTGTCCTACTAAACATGTTCTTTCTTGTCAAGGGCGCTAATGACTTTTTTTTTTCTAAATCCAGTGAACACTTCAGAGTTTTTATTTTTGAAAGATCTGACCTCTGCAGCTTTTGGCACTATTGACGATTTCTCTTTTCTGGCATCCGAGACACTGTCCTCACCTTGAACTTCAGGTCTTTGGAGCCAGACTGTTGGGGCTCACTCTTGACTCTGGCATTAATTAACTGTACATCCTGGGCTAAATCACTCAAACATCTTTAGGATTCAATTTCCTTTCTGCTGAAAGGGACAACTATGAGCACCTCTTGCAGGGTAGGTGTGAGGAGTCAGTGAGTCACTGTGCCGTGGTTCATGCAATGCTGGCTGCTCTGTACCGTGGACGTCCATGCTTTGCCTTGTAGTGTTGTCAAGTTCTTTTTACGAAGGCTTCCCCGCATGACCTTAATTAATTCCTCCTTTCTGGAGTGTTCCACACTGAATTTCTCAGGAGATGGTGTTTGCACACTTATTTCCACCTTTAAAAAAAATACTTAGGCACTGGTACTGGTAAAAAAAAAATATTTAGCCACTGTTACTGGTGCTTGCTAGAGCAAATCAATGAACAATGGGAAGACAAGTGATACTTAGGCACCATAATTTACAATCACTTGAATCCCGTTATTCATTGATTTGCTCGAGCGGGCGTCAGTAACATTTCCATTGGACCCTATCACGTGCCAATGTAGCCCAATGGCATCTGGTTGATTCTGACCATCTTGTAGGTGGGCAGCCATGTGGTCTTTTGACAACCCTTGGGATCCAGTCTATAACGGCTCTAGTACAGCGGTCATCTTCAAATCGCATTATGTGTCCAACCCATCTAATTTTCAATGCCTTGGCAAACAAGGCAGCGTCCCCTGATTCTGGAATAGCAACGGAGGTCGGAACTCCGGATTCCTTCTCTCACTTGAGTGAGGTGTGATATTCCAAGCATACTGTTACTGTTAATCTCAGGAATGAAAAGTTGCTGCGTCACATCCACCAGCAAAGGACCCGCATCCTCCCCTGCTGTCTAAGACTCCCTTTACCTGACTCTGCCTTCCTATAGTGCACCGAGTACTCTGACTCAGCTCTTGCGGTCTGTTACCATCAACCTTGTGAGAATGGGGGAACAAAGTAAGACCATCAGGGAAGCATTTGCACTAAAGAACTTGGCAACACTACGAACCAGGGTGTGATGTTTCTTTATAGTCCACGTATGAGAGAGAGATTATTTGATATTTGTCCTTTTGTCATGTATGAGAGAGATTATTCGATATTTGTCCATTTGTCATGAACTCGCTTCCACCAGCTTGGTACTCTCCAATTCCAGTCACACTGTAGTGAGCTGTAGACATTGATCTTATAGTGTTTCACTGTGTACACCGTAACTTCTTTGTCTGTTCATCTCTTGTTTCACATTGGGTTTTTTGGATCGTGGCTATTGGGACTTGTCAGCACATTTCTTGCTATTGTTTCCACCTTGACTTTTTTAAAATATAATCAGCTTAGTCTCCATTATGGGCTCCAATGTTAAGGGTGTTAATGAGGACTCTGAGTTCTGATAGTGAGTTCACAGGACTCACCGGCCAGTCTAAAAGAGTGAAGGAACAAGATTGAAGTGAAGTGCTATAAATTGAAGAGATGTGCTATAAAAGGCATATTTTCTAATGCCTCACTGTTAGAGGATTTTTTTTAAAAGTATTTTATTATACCACCGTGAGATACACAATCACAAAGATACACAATTAAAAAGTTCATACCTGGGTTTTGGTCATACAGTGTTCCAGCACCCATCCCTCCACCAGTGCCCATTTCCCACCACCAAATACCCAGTTCCCTCCCCCTCCCCCAGCCCGCCTCCATGGCAGGTTCCCCATTTATTTCCCTTTCTCTCTCTCTCTCTCTTCCTTCCTTCCTCCAGACTATGAACTACAGAACATACATTAAAGGGTTGTCATGTGTGTTCTTTTGCCTGTATTTAATGCTCAGTTCTAGGTTGGCACTAGTACCCTCGACAATTGTCAGCACACTGTTCCATTTTCTGTCTTACCCAGCCTCTGACTCCCACATGTTTGCAACAATTTCCACCCTTGACAAGACCTCCTGATACAAGGTCATGTTTCACTTGACCTTGGATATTGGCATCACAATATGCACATATATATCTATGCCATGCAAATAAATGCAGTCATTCTGTATCTGTCTCTCTCCTTCTGGCTAATTTCACTCAACATGATCTTCTCCATGTCCATCCATTTATAGGCAAATTTTATAACTTCATTTTTCCTAACAGCTCCATAGTATTCCATTGTGTAGATGTACCAAAGCTTCTTTATCCAGTCATCGATTCTAGGACACTCTGGTTGTTTCCAGATTCTGGCTATTGTGAATAATGCTGCTATGAACAAAAAGTAGGGATGGTGTTTCCGCTGCATATTTTTGGCTTCCCAGAGTATATTCCCAGGAGTGGTATGGCTGGGTCAAATGAGAGTTCAATTTCTAGTCTTTGGAGGAATATCCATATTGTTTTCACTGTTAGAGGATTTTTAAACAACAAGAAATGGTTCACAAATGTATGATAAATATATATATATGCATATATATATGAAGTTGTTTTATACTAGAAATTTTCTAATATTTGTTCAGTATCTAAGTGATCTAAATTAATTGTGGAGAGAACCTGAAGTGAACTTAGCAGTCAAAAGCATCCACTTTGAACTTACCTGTGGCATATGTTTTAACCATTAAAAATGACTTATTTTTACTAAATTTATTAGAGAGAGACATGCCCATACCTCAAAACTTGATTTTCTCATAAATATGCATAAATATGACATAGTTGGTTCATCCATTCTCTTTTTGAACATTACTTTTTAAAATGTAATAGATCAATTATTGCATGGACAAGATACACTTTAATGGAACTTGTCAAAAAAAATTCACAATTGAGTAGTTTACTTTCAAAGCACAGAGCATATAGGTTGTTGTATGACAGATAAAGATGCCTTGGATCCTCAGCAGGACATCACTTATTAACAGGGGGAACAAAATTATGTCCTTAAGTACTAATGGCTTCTTTCAACTTGAAGTCACTAAGGGCACATCATGAATTTGTTAAATTGCCTTGTCTAACAGGAAACAAATATGATTGTGTTCTTTTCCTAGGCACAAAGCATAAATGAAGTTAGTTTAATAGTTATCACTGTTATATAATTCAGACCCCTAAACAAAGATGGGTTCTGAAGGAAAATAGAATAAATACGTTAAATTATTTAGGTAAAATATATTAGATTTAAATGTTTTGATGCATTTTATCTCTGTAATCACTTCCCCCACTATAATTTTTTAAACTAATCTTATATTTCAAAATATAAAGTGATCAACTATATTTTACCATCAATTATTTACATTTTAGTACTTTGTAATCACAAGAAATTTCTTAAATGTAAATCAATAACTAATGGGTGGGATTCAGAATGTATGGACAGACAGTTGTTTGCCTAAGGAAACTAAACTCACGGATTTTTACTAAATATTTTAAAATTTTAATCCTTAGAACTTATATTACAGTAAAATATGATAAATATAATACTAAGTGTATTATGTGGATGCTCTTTCATGCTTTAAGTAGATATTTAATAATTATAACAAAATGTTTTAGATTATTTTAAAATATATTTTGTAGAGAAAGAGAGAGAAATGGAAAGAAATAAAGAACCTGCCATGGAGGAGGGCTGGGGGAGGGGAGGGAACCGGGGACGTTGGTGGTGGGAGATGGGCACTGGTGGCGGGATGGGTGCTGGAACACTGTATGACCAAAACCCAAATATGAACTTTTTAATTGTATATCTTTGTAATTGTACAAATAAAAAATTTAAAAATATAAAATATATTTTGTAGTATAAAAGAACTAAAAAATACATTTTCTGATAAAAGTTCAGAACATAGAGAAAAAAATGTTTTATGAAGTCATCTGTAATCTTACCTACAGAGAGAACTTATATCTAGCATTTATCATTTAAAATTTAAATTTTTACATAAAGAATATCATATTAACTAAAATAATAATTAAATGTTTCTTTTTATTTCCATCCTACATTGGTTAGACTTCAAGGAACAATGTTAAACATTGAGCTGATCGTAGATATGGTGTCTTGCTTTAGGAGAACTCTTCGAACATTCTACCCTGATAACTCGTCAATGGCTGAAATGGCGTTAGATTCTTTAAGTTAATGAGTTTTTCTTGTCTAGATAGTTTTATTTTATTGAGTCCACATGCAATCGTTAGATTCTTTAAGTTAATGAGTTTTTTCTTGTCTAGATAGTTTCATTTTATTGAGTCTACATGCAATAGATCATTACAAAGCTGTTATGATTGGGTTTCAGTCATAGTCTAAGATAATTTATATGTATATAAATATATAATTAAAATATATAAAATAATATATAATAAATATATATGGATATATAATAAATATGTATACAGATATATATATATATATACAGTTGTTTGCCTAAAGAAGTTGCTAAAATACACATATATTTCTAGCACATAATTCTAAACTCACATATTTCTACTAAATACTCTACACAGCAAAGGCTGGCAAGCTACCCATGTTTTATTTGATATGCCAAAAACCAGTAACAATTATAGCCCTTATTCCCATGACCTGAACGAATGATTTGAGGCCCTTCATGTTCCTGAAGTGAGCAGATGCCCTTGGGCTATACTAGCATGTGACAGGATGTATGAAGATGTTACTGGTGCCTGCTCGAGTAAGTCGATGAAAAAGGGAAGACAAGTGATAAAAGTGACTTACATTTAATGTTTATTTATCAAAATTACATATAATCCAGTAATGTTGCTTATATATTTATAAATAATCTCTAATTTTAGGGGTTTTTTTTTTTGCTTTTAGGTCACACCTAGCAATGGTCAGGGGTTACTCCTGGCTCTGCACTCATGGATTACTCTTGGCATTGTTTGGGGACCTTATAGGATGCTGGGGATCAAACCCGGGTTAGCTGTGTACAAGACAAACACCCTCCCTGCTGGACTATCGCTCTGGCCCCTTATATGTTTCTTTTCTAAACTCTGCCCTTAGATATATCCCCTTTGAACATGGTTGCTCCAAGATTGGTCCACATCCATATTTCTGTTTTGCCTTTACATTTTTATTAGTCCAATTTAATGATAATTTAAAAAATTCATAGTCTGAATTACGAATTTTCTTTAATCTTTAGTGAATTTGTGTGCTAAAGCCTCTTTACCTGCTCCAAGATGCTGAAGATGTTTCCTTAAACTTTATTCTGGACCCTTAATAGTTTCAGTTTTCACATGTATGTGAAATGATTCACGTCATATTTTGAGTGCATGAGAAGTAAAAGCAAATGTTCATGGTTTCCCCATGAACATCTAGTTGCTTCATTAGATAATTGAGAAGATTTTCCTTGCTCAGTGAGCTACGTTGAATAGCATAAAAATATCAAATAACCATATGTCTGTAAGTTTAATTCTGGAGTTGAATTTATTGCCCTATTACTTGACCTATCCATCCTACGCTAATATCACATATATTGATTAATACAGTTTAATAGTCTAAGGGAGCAAAAAATATCCTGCCTAAATTATACAAATGCCAGTGGTAGCTGAAGCCAAGGAAGAGAATGAATTCGTTGAGAATGAAAGAAGCTGGGTTGATAAATTCTGGAAAAAGAGGTGTGCTAGGCACAAGAGAAGTGCTGGAGAAGGAAACTGCCCGGAAGACAAGGAGATTCTCAGAGCGCAGAAGACAAGGAAGGAGAATCTCAAGAAAGGAGAACTTGACTTTTTCAATAGCAGGAGGAGCACTTAGCAAAGTGCATTGTCCGAATTGGGGGAGTTAAGGAATCATCTGTGTTTCTGTATGGCAAAGCTCGTCTCTGAGGCCAGAACCCTGACAACTGTGTGCTCAGATTGAGATTTTTCTTTTCTTGAGACTCATGTTCCTCGTTTACAGCACTGCTCACACAGGCATTCATCCTGAGCTTGGGTGACTGTACGTGTTGAGGCAGAGAACTTTGTTTCTCTATGGAATGGGTAACGCCGTTACTGTTACTGGCGCCCGCTCAAGCAAATCGATGAATAATGGGATTCAAGTGATCAAGTGATGGGTGGGGGGTGCAGGTGGGCATCACACCTAGTGGCATTCAGCCATCACTCATGGCAAGGCTCAGCCTACTATATTTGGTGTTGAGATTTTTATTTTTTTGTTGTTGAGATTTAACTCCACTTTACTGATTGAGTACAAGGCAAGCACCCTACCCACTGTACTATTACTCCAGCCCTGGGCTTAATGTCTGTTGGTGGGACTAAGGTGGGGAGATTATGAGGGTTGGGGGTGGTCACATTTGGTGATGCTTAGGGGTTCTTCCTACCTCATTACAAAGGAATCATTCCTGGTGGTACTCAGGGGCCATATGGGATGCTGGAAAATGAACCCAGATTGACTGCATACAAGGCAAGCACCCCACCACTGTACAACTGTTCTGACCCCTGAACTTATTATCTTAATGCTCCTCCCCCAATGCCCCTGTTCTCTCTAGGTGCATTTCCGCTCTTCACTCCTTTGTTCTGTAAGCTCCTTCCCATTGGAAAAGGTCACATCAGGTGTCCATTGAGACCTACTTATGAGAGTCCTTGGCTTGGAATGCTTGAGTACTTTTTCACCTCCCAAAGAAAGCCGACCCACGAGGGCCTGCACGGTTCATTCTCACCTCTCCAGCACTTCCTTCAACTTTCCTTTCTTGTTGGCAGTTTTGCTGCTGCTTCTATAAACTAGACCACAGGGCTTTGGAACTGCTGCCGGGAAAGCGCTTTCTCTCCATGTTTCTTGGCTCCTGCCTCTTATGAAATCTCTAGTCCATTATTATTATTCTTCCAGTGATGCTAAAGTTGCAAGCAGCCCACAATGCTTTTTGTTCACTTCTCTACTGATTTTTTCTTGTTGCACTCACTGTTTTATTATATACCAATAAATTCACTGGAAGCAAACTCCATGAGAAAAGAATTCATGACTTATTTTTTCCTTTCTGGACCCTCAAAACCTTAAATAATATGTGACATAAAACACCCTCTTCACAAATATCTGTTGAATAATTAATGCTGGTCATACTTCTGGAGCTTTGTGGGTCCTCTCTGGTCCTGGGAGCCTATAATTAAAACGAGAGAACCCTTGAGGATAGGGTGAGTAAAGTGGGGCACATAAAAATGGAAGAAAATGGTGTTTAAGATGGGGGAGCTGGGCAGAACTCAGAAACTTTTCCCTAGTTGATGCAAATTTAATGGGATTGGGAGAACATGTTCTGTAGGGTGCGACATGGGAATTTAAGGCAACTGAGCAGATTTCTTTTAAAAAAATGAACTGGAATCCAAGGGGGAAAAAGAGCTCAAATCCAGTACAGATGATACCAGAACCTTTTCATCAATTCCGATGGCTGTCCTTGGGTTGCAGTTAATCTAATCCCCAAGCCCCCAGCTTCAAGCTTCTTGAAACATGTTTCTGCATAGTTATCACTTTCTACATTAAGCCTTGTTCCTGCCACAGAACAGGCAGAGAAAGTACAGACAGGTTTCACGTACAAATCTAAAGTGCGGTAAGGAGTTCCAGCGACAGCACAGCGGGTAGGGTGTTTGCCTTGCAGCGGCAGACCCTGGTTTGATCCCCTGCATCTCATATCGTCTCCCTAGGACTGCCAGGAGTAATTCCTGAGCGCAGAGCCAGGAGTAACCTCTGAGCATCACCCGTGAGGCCAAGAAAGAAAAAAAATGTGTGGGGTGAACTTATTACTATTATTGTCATCATTATTATCATTGAATGAGCGCCCACAGGAGGAGCAGGCAGTGAATGCAGTGGTGTGGGCAGTCGTGTGGAATTATGTTTCAGGAACAACCACTCCTGCTACACCTTTCTAACTCCCCTGAACTACTGTGCTCTGTATGTCTGAGACTGAGGTCCCGTCTCTCGTTCTCTTATGAAAGCCAGGATTGAAAATAGACACTGAATAGCAACTGACTCTGTCTCCCCAGATATCTCTCCCCAAAAGGCGATCTGGCTGTAGCAGTGGAAGTGACAATTTTTCAGGCCACGTGTCTCAAGATTGAGTAGAGTGTTTCCCCCAAGGCTGAGTGTTTGATTTAAAACCACAGAACAAGTCGGCAGTCGCTGACAGGGCTGGACAGTTTCTCAATATGAAAGATGGAGTGAGAAGCAGACCTGGGGCTCACTCCACGAGACCTCAGAGAACAAGTGCCCGAGCGGGTCACGTGGCCCTGGCGGTGGCTGCAGAGTGCCTGTATTTACCCTCATTCTTGGCGTTTTCAGTAAAATTAAGTGAGTCCCCCAGGGGGCATTTAATGAGACAAGTGCCGGCTCTTCAATACGAGTTCCTCTGCTGGGATCCAGTTGATTTCCTGTTTTTACTTCCCAGAAGAAGATGGGGAAAACCAAAGTCGAATTACTGCCAAATAGATGCATTTTACTTTCTATTAAGCAAAGAAATGCACTACTAAGTTTCTTTCCAGAAGTACCGGAGAGATGAAATCTGGACTGATTTATTGGGGAATTTGATAGGAGATAAAGAGAGGCCAGAGAGGGAAAGGATAGGGAGGCGGGAATGGCCCGAGTTGGTTTTACACAGTGCACTGCTGTTCTGTGAGTGCTGGTGAAAAACTGAAAGCCACAGGCCCGTTAAGACCCTTCTCTGTGTCAGTATGGTAGCCTCAAATTGCGACTTGGAACACAAGGATCTATTCAGATAGTGATTAAAGAACAGGTGTACAGGCATGTCGTGTATACATATGCACATTATATGTGTGTGTGTCTGTGAAACAGCTGACTAATTATAATCATTTTCTACATCATCAGCGTATTACTCACTTTCAGTGATGTGGCTCCCTTGAACCTCTGGGGAGTATTACGTTATCTCGGAGATGAGGACGCTGAGCCTCTGAGAGGCTGAGAATTACAAGACTATGGAGAGGGTTAGGGCTTGGTTGGGGTGAACTTACACAAGGCCCATGAGCTACCTTCACCCTTTTCTTCAATAGTATTCTCTGCATGTGGTGAAGTTTTATGTATTTTGCTTCACATAATTATTACAACATGCCGTGTGTTTTTATCAGTGTTACTGCTGAGAGCAAGTAACACTGATAAAAACACACGGCATGTTGTAATAACGTGCCCAGCCGCTCATGAGGCAGTCGGAGGCATGGTGGGTTCCAGCCTTGGCCCACCACCCCGGCAGAACCTCACAACAAGCCAGACGACCCCCACCCCACTCCATGGGCGCCGCCATTTTCCACATTGGACTTCCCTCTCATCAGAACTCCACCCAACCGACCAGCCCATCACAGCCCGGATCATCGACACCCACCCTGGAGCAGTTTCTTCCTCAATCCGGCCCAGGTATGCTGGTCCAGAGACTCCCAGACATGGGGCAGAGTGGTTCCTTGCTCTCCCTGTGCCCAGCCGTTCATGAGGCAGTCGGGAGGCATGGTGGGTTCCAGCCTTGGCCCACCACCCCGGCAGAACCTCACAACAAGCCAGGCGACCCCCCACCCACTCCATGGGCGCCGCCATTTTCCACATTGGACTTCCCTCTCATCAGAACTCCACCCAACCGACCAGCCCATCACAGCCCGGATCACCGACACCCACCCTGGAGCAGTTTCTTCCCTCAATCCGCCCAGGTATGCTGGTCCAGAGACTCCCAGACATGGGGCAGAGTGGTTCCTTGCTCTCCCTGTGCCCAGCCGTTCATGAGGCAGTCCGGAGGCATGGTGGGTTCCAGCCTTGGCCCACCACCCCGGCAGAACCTCACAACAAGCCAGACGACCCCCCACCCACTCCATGGGCGCCGCCATTTTCCACATTGGACTTCCCTCTCATCAGAACTCCACCCAGCCGACCAGCCCATCACTGCCCGGCTCGCGCGGCCGCTGCGGCCTTGGTTCATCAATAAAGGCTTTATTTGGAGGTGTTTATAGAGTATGCCTCCTGCACGGCAAGCCTAGCAAGCTGCTCGTGTTGTATTTGATATGCCAAATGCCAGTAACAATTATATTAGATCATTCTCATGACCTAATATAATGGTTTGAGGCTCTTTATGTTCCTGTACCAAGCCGATGCCCTTGGCTCTACAGCATGTGACAGGACATATTGAGATATTACTGGTGCCCGCTCTAGCAAATAGATGATTAACGGGAAGATCGTGATCGTGATCGTGACTGCTGAGAGCAGAAGACACTGAGATCCAAAGTATTTGTAGAACTTGTCTTGGGCGTCTCAGTGAGTGGCAATCACTGAAGGTATCTGCTGTTCTCAAACAGGCATTTCTACTCCATAGTATTATGGAAGCACATTTCTTACAAGACTTCTATTCTTTAAAAAATAAGCCCTAAACCCAAGGACTGAAAAAGAAAAAATAAATCAGGAGAAGCCAACCAAGACCTCAATATTTCAGACAAACGCAGTCATATATAATTTAATGCCTTTTGCTTTTGTTTAGTTTTGGGGGCCATACCCAGTGGTACATAGAGGCTGTTCCTGGCTCTATGCTAAGAAGTGAGCCCTGGGGGGTCCATGCAAGGTGCCTGGATTCAGACAGAGGGTGAATGTACGCAAGGCAACTACCTTAACCCCTGTACTATCTCTTCATTTCTAATTGTATGTATTTTCAGCCATGCCTATGTCTGGATAAATCTCTCTGTCTCTCTCTATCACTGTCTCTGTCTCTGTCTCTCTCTTCACCTCCCTCCCCATGGAAAGAGAGGTTGGTGTTTAGTGAGGGGAATAAGGTGGTTCTCACCATTCTCAGATCCTGTAGTGGTGGTTTAATAACCACTTCAGAGAGCCACCTGTAAGTCTTGGGAAAGTTATTTTCCGCAAGCATTTCCTGGGACAGCAGTAAAACACTTCCTGTTCCCTGGAGGCCCTATGAACCGCTGAGCATGTGTCTCGCCTTAACAGGGAGGAAGGGAAAGAGGAATCAGGATGAATGAAAGCCTGGAGAACGTCATCTGATCCTGTGAAGGCAAAGTCAAATGCCCTTGACTGGCACAAAACCAACTTTCTATTTATTTACGTGCTGCAAAACCACAAAAGAATGGGCCGATAGCTTGGATGTTTAAGGGGAAAATAAATGAAAATACTTTGAGCAAATTAGAAAACTCTGACCTCCTGCCTGAGATCAAAGTGAAAAGCACCATGCCCAGTCTCTCGGGTGCAGTGGGCAGAGGATAATGCATAGTATCTCCTCTTTGAGGAGTTGAGCAATAGAGTGCTTGATAATACAGCCTAGTGAGCTCTCAGAACAGGCCATTTATCGCTTATTTTCCTACACATTAGTCCTTCATCCGCTCTCCAGGCCAGGCACACCAGAAGTGGTTGGGGTAACTTTGGGGGATTTCCCAGAAGCTGACATCACCGATTCCAAGAGTCATCTCCACTTGCTGGTGGGAATGGCCACTGGTTTATCTGCTATGGAAAACAGTATGGATTTTTCTCAGCAAAATCAATACAGCTAATACATGACCCAACAATCACACCTTTTGGAAGCTACTCCCCAAACACAAAAATATTAATTTGAAAATATCTATGCACACCAACATTCATTGCAGTGCTATATACAATACCAGGATATAGAAACAACCCAAACATCCAATAGGTGAATGGTTCTATAAAGAAGTTGTGAACAATGTACACAATGAAATACTCGGAAGCTGGAAGAAAAGATGAAGTCTTCCAGACTGCTGCAACTGGGATGAAACTGGACCACAACATGTTGAGTGAAGTAAATCAGAGGGAGAAGGGCAGATACAGGTGATGGCACTCATCTGCGGCATGCAGAGAAATAAAACATGGGAACGGACAGTATCAAATGGTGACAAACCTTGGGTTACAATACCGAGATTATGAAATGGAGGAGAGTGGTGGAGAGGATGAAGAGGTCAACTGGAAATGTAAGGCCATGTCTGTTCTGGTCTGTTCTACTCTATTCTATTGTAACTAAATGCATTATCTTCATTTTGTCTCGACAAACAAGACCAAAGTGGAGGGTCTGGAGTATTTTGGTGGTGCTGAGGTGCGGTGACCATGTACATTAAGAACATAAATGTTAATCCTGCTGCACACATGTTGCCTAAATGATAATAATAAAACTAAAAAAAACCCCTAAAGAAATAAAAACAAAAATAAATCCACCCCAAAATTACCGTAAACATGTGGAGTCAGAGGTCAGGTAAGACAGAGAAGGGAACATGTGTGAATAAATGTCAAAAGGGCTAATACCAACCTAGAACTGAGCATTAAATCCACGTGGAAAATGCATATGATGGCTTCTAAGTGTATGTAGTGCAACCCACAATGTGTAAGAGAAGGAAGAGAGAGAGAGGGAGAGAGAAAAAGAGATAAAGAACCTATCATTTAGGCAGGCTATGGGAGGGGGAGGGAATTGAGGACATTGGTGGTGGGAAATGGGCACTGGTGGAGGGCGGGGTGCTGGAACACTCTGTGACCGAAACCTCTAAACATGAACAATGTTGTAATTGTATATCTCATGGTGGTATAATAAAATGTTTAATAAAAAAAATAAATTCACCCCAAACAAGCGTGACCTGCACGAGGATTCCCAAGTGTCATTTAGATCTACTCCTAAAGCATCCCTTACATTTAACTTTTGAGTGTGCCTGGGGTCCTCAATTTAATTAACCAATAAATTAAATATCTTATAAGTAAGGAAATGAATGACAATTAGCTATAGTTACCAATTAATTAAATATTTGAGCGATAAATATTTGAATGAGCAGTTAATGAACCACTTACCTTCATGTCCAGGAGGGTGCCAGGGAATGCAGACCAAAGAGATTTTTTGGGAGAGTCTCACTTCAATTTACAAATGCAAAAAACTGTAGCTTTTGATATGGGTGGTTGAAAAGGAATCTTTATGCTTTGGTTATTTTTAATTAATATTTTACTTTGGAAATAACATTTTAGGACATGTTTAAATGAATAAGAAGTCCTAAAAGGTCAAAAACTTGACTTCTTAGATAAAATGTCAAAACATACCATAATCTACCAAGCTCTGAAAAAATCAGAGATTAATTTGAGTATTCTTAGAGTCACTTCCAGAGGAAGATGAAAGCTACAATTTAAAACGTCAATGGTTATTTGATTTTCTTCTCTATACTTAGTGTTTTTATTCTCATGAATATTTTCTTTACAACTGAAGACTTTATTTTTGTCCAATAATGTCACCTTGAGGAAGGCGTACAGGATTATAAAGTAAATAAATATACTGGTTGCTCTGCCACATACTGTCAGTCCTTATAGTATTTCTTCTTTCCATGTTCTCAGCTCACTTAACACTTCAAGAGAGTGAGATAAAGGACCTCGCTGGCTTCTTCAATGCTATTCCAGGTTGGATCTAGATGAATCAAGCTGTTGTACTTTCTCACTACAAATCTGTTTTCCTTGGAGTGATGTTTCCTTAAAGTTAAGACAGTCTAGAAAACATTCGTGTAGAAAGGCAAATATAAATCCTTTTTACTGTTTGTTTTTTTTGGGTCACAGCCAGTGGTGTTAGGGCTTATTCTTGGCTCTGTGCTCAGGAGAGGCTGGGGGAATTCTATGAGGTGTTAGGATTAACCTGGGCTGGCCATGAGCAAGGCAGATACATAACTCCTCTACTATCTCTCTGACCCCCAAATTCCTAATCTCATACACAAACCACAGACATCGCCAGTATTCTTACCCAACTGAAAAGCCTGCCCCATGTAAATATAAAATCTGGTTTTCAAATATCACTAACTGCAGACTATAAATTAAATTTTATCGTGAGACTTTGAATTTAACATTTTTTGAGAGAAAATAACTCTGAGCTCACTTATCTGCTGCCAAATGCAATCTGATTGCTTAAAGAACATTTGGAAGCATAGGCTTGTTGGTTATTGACCACACTTACCAAGCCACAGGTCTTGATAAATCTTTCTGTTTTCCTGCTTTAACTGGTTGCCAGCTTCACGACAAATAGTCTGACAAAGGAAATGAACTGTCTTGCTCTAAGATGTTCAACTGGAAGTGTTGCTTTATTGTGTTAGAGAAATGACTCCGGCATCTGAGCTGACAGGCAAACCTTCAGACTGGGCAGCGTGCGCTCTGATTTATCTTGGGGAAATCTGTTTCTAAAAGGCATAATGAAATTACATAGTCAACACAGACATGACTTTTCCATAATTGATATGGGCAAAGATGGGATTAATAAGAGGATAAAGCCTCCTAGCAATTTAACAAGGCTTGAATAATATTTGAAACAGTGAATCATTTTGATTTATAGTGAACCTATAAATTTGAGTCTGTAGGCAGAGTATTTAAAGTAGAACAAGGCCACATAGTCTAGTTTCCTTATTTTATGAACAAGCAAATGAAAGATCAGAAAATTAATCAATGGCCAAATCAGAAGTGGAATTTGGGTCTTTGTCTTGTTTTTATTTATTTATTTATTTTTTTAATTGAATCATCGTGAGATAGACTACTAAAAACTGTTCATAATTGGGTTTCAGTCATGCAGTGTTCCAACACCCATCCCTCTACCAGTGCGCATTTCCCACCACCAATGTCCCCAGTTTCCCCTCCCCCACCTCCGCAACCTGCCTCTATGGCAGGCACTTTCTCACTGTCTCTCTCTCTCTCTCTCTCTCTCTCTCTCTCTCTTCCTTTTTGCACATTGTGGTTTGCAATACAGACACTGAAGGGTTATCATGTATATCCCTTTACCTACTTTCAACACTCAGTTCTAGTCCAGCAGCACACAGTTCTTACCCAGCGAGGTCATCTCCAACTCTCTTTGCCATAGTCCCTTCTCTATCCCAGCTGTCTTCTCCCCCCAGCACTTGAGGCGGGCTTCACGCTAGTTTCTACTGTTGTTGTGTATTAGTCTTATATTATTTTTTTTATTCCACAAATGAGTGCAAACAAATGTTTGGAAGCTAGGTCTTCGGCAGCAGAAATTATTTTTGTTTGGAAGGTGCCTCCCAAGCCATACTGGGGTGCGGCACGTGCCTCTGGTTCAATGCAAGGACTTGATGATGTGGTGAGGTACCAGGGACTTGCAGGACCATCTTGAGGGACTCCAGGGCCACTTCTATCAATGGGTAATGCTTGGGGAGTCCCCATGTCACCCCCTGAAATGCTTGAGAGTCTGTGTGGTGTTGTGAATTGAACTTTGTATTGACTATACTGTATTGACTATACTGCATTGGCTATACTGTATCCTGACCCTGGCAGAATTTTTTATTTCAGTCATAAAATTCCAACATTTTATGACTGAAAGTGTTGCTACTAACACTGACGTAAGTTTTTTCTAGAAAAATTGAACCTTCATCTTTAATTATCATTTGATTAATTGCTCTTTAGAGCAACCTGGATTATGAGTACTGCAGTTTCAGTTCTAGTGCCCAGTGGTTTAAGAATAAATATTGGTTCATCTGAGTCTCTTGAGGAGTTTATAAATGCAAAGAAATGAGGATCATCTTATATAGGGAGTGGCTAACAGATTAAAAATGGGTGATGGAAAATTTTGCAGAGAAAATGAGAGGAAATTAGGGTTACATAAGAGGTTGAGAGTACTTGCAGGTCTTGAGTGGATGGTAGGATTGAGACGCATCAAATGACACTAGGTGAAGAGCAAAGTGAGCTCCCTGCCTGGAATGTCTTTTGAATAATTCCTTCACAGCCAACAGGCTTAGTTGCACTGCTGATCTGAGTCGAGTCTTTCAGTGTGGTTATTGATATGACTTTGCTCTAAAGGCACAATTTCAGAAATGTAACAATCATTGGCTCCCTATTAGAGTTGGGTAATTATTGTGAGGCATTGTAATTATTGTGTGTATTGAGCTAAGAATATCTGGCATGAGTGATGGCAACAGACTTGACTATGATCACTGTCAATTAAAATGGAAAGGAACCATGCCGCAAGTGTTGTCATAAAATTCATTTTTCAAAAATGAGGTAAAATGTTTATCTGAAAGTTCACTTCCTTAACCATTCAAGTGTCAACCAAATGGTAAATTTAAGGGAAGATTTAGAAGTCCTTGAGTCTGGAGCAATAGTACAGCAGGTAAGGACATTTGTTTTGCATGCAACTGACCAGTGTTCAATCCCCGGCACACCTTATGGTTTCCCGTGCACCGCCAGGGTAATTCCTGAGTCAGAGTCAGGAATAACCTGAGTGCAGAGCCAGGAGTAACCCCTGATTGCTGGGTGTGACTTAAAAAGCCAAAAAAAAAATGTAGAAGTTCTCAATACTGGTTTGGAGAAAAAGGGAAGAAAACTTAGAGTAATTTATCCTCAACTTTTTATTAGCCAGTGTGAAACTCTTTTGTTCATCACTTCTCTGATCCCCTCTATGTTATTTTTTGAGATTCAGTGTATTTGCCTGAAAAACCTTCAGAGCATTAGAAATAAGACGACAACATGACAAAGGATATATTAATTGGCAGGATAGGTGCAGAGATATTACAAAGATTAAGGTACTTGACTTTCATATGGCAGAACCTAATTCAATCCCTGGCACCACACATGTTTCCCCAAGAACTATTAGGAGCGATTCCTGAGCACAGAGCCAGGAATGAGCCCTGAGCACCGCCAGGTATGATCCTAATACCAAACACAAACAAATAAAAAACAAGAGACAAAAACAAAACAAAAAGTAATTGGCAATGTCCTCATGATTCACCAAAAATAGATTTTAGGGCTCAGGAGTTGCTCAGTGGTAAAAAAGTGTCTGCCTTGCAAGCGTGAGGTCCAGAGTCCACTCCCGGCACTGCCCAGATGCATTGAGTCCTCTCACAATCTCTGTTGTTTCACACCTTTGGGGCCACAATGGAGTATGTGTTCTCCAGTGCACAGCAGAGTCGCAGACATGTGGACACTACTACTAGCAGTGTGACCCTTGGTGAGCATGTGTGAGTCCCATCATTTACCTTGATGTGGAGATACCCACCTATGGTTCCCTCCAGCTTAGCCAAGAGTAAGCCCTGAGCACCACTGGGTGTGCCCTCCACCCCAAAAAATATTTTTCAGGTGTTCTTTTCCAGTTCTGTGAAATAGGTAATACTCCTTAAGCTTAGGGATCTGAAGCATTTCTCCCAGGGATACCTGAACTGATTTCACATCCTCACGGACTCTTTTTTTTTTTTAAAGTATTTTATTATACTACGTGAGATATACAATTACAAAGATATACAATTACAAAGTTCATATTTGGGTTTTGGTCATACAGTGTTCCAGCACCCATCCCTCCACCAGTGCCCATTTCCTACCACCAATGTCCCCCGTTCCCTTCCCCTCCCCCAGCCCACCTCCATGGCAGGTTCTTTATTTCTCTCCCTTTCTCTCTCTTTCTCTTTTCCTTCCCTTCCAGACTATGAATTATAGAACATACATTAAAGGGTTGCCATGTGTATCTTTTTGCCTGTATTTAATGCTCAGTTCTAGGTTGGTATTAGTACTTTCGACAACTGTTAGCACACTGTTCCATTTTCTGATCATGGACTCATTTTTAACAAATAAGATCTTTGTTACTATACATGTCAAGAGACAAAGTATGTAGAAAACTTGATGGAAGTGGGGTAGATCACCTGCCCGTAGAACTGGCACTATGCCAGAACATCTGAGGTTCAAAGGCAGACCCAGAGGTGGGGCCTTCGGGAGTAAGGGGGCGATGCACCATGTCTGATTCTGCCTTTCCAACTCCTGGAAACAGACCCACACCTTTGTTAATCTATTTTGAAGGGGACTTAATGAAGTTAGAAAAGTATTTCTTTTATTTGTGCTGGGCACACAAACTGTTTTGATGGTTTTTCAACCTTCTTCCATTATCATGGTAGAAGGAACTGAATTCATTATATATGTTTTTACCTTATAATTGGTTTCTGTTGACAAAGAATTCTGAGCTGGCTTTGCAATCATGTTCAACAAACCGGCTGAAAATACATCATAATGTATTTTAGCTCCAGGGGAGCCCCAATTGTGAGGCTGCGTTTAAAAAATAGGCCCAACAAACCCCACGAAGTAGAAAGCGAAGAGACAGAATGGAAATTTCCTGTGCCTTCCGCTGATTGCATTGCACCTGATGTTGCACTTGCTAAAAGCTAATAGGAAAAGAAATATTACCAATTTTGTGCTTGACAAATAAAGAGCCGAGGAAGGTCTGGATACAACTGAGAAGACACAGTTGTTTTTGTATGCATTTTTTCGTTCAAATAATTCATCACTAAAAATCCCAAGGATTTAGGAAATTTATGCATAGTGCCTTTCTAAATCTTAAAAAAAAAATCAAATCTCTTAATATTGACTTGCCCTTTCCAAACTCTTTATATTTCTAAAGCATTTCATGTTAAGAGAGTGCTGATAACCATCCTATGTTAAGATAGTATTGGCTATCTTCATCTTCCTGTCACCACAAAGAGGTACAAGAGAAGTACAGAAAATAAAAACTTATTTTCAGTGTTTGGGGCTGTACTTGATAGTGCGCTGATGCTACTTTCATCTGACTCACTCATGTTGGTGTTTGGGGAACCCTGTAGTGCTTTGGGGGACTCTGTGGGATCTTTGGCTTAAACCCAGGACTCCCAAAGCAAAACATGCTCTCCATCCCATTAAACTATCTCCCTGGCTGCTAAGAGAAAGTATGTCTTGATAAATTCTTTCATGTGAAACTATGAAACCACCAGGGAATCTGTATGAATGTGTTGTGTCCAGATTGCCCCGAAATAGAGAACCGCTGGTTGATGGATGAGATCAGCTGCTTCTACTTTGACTTCAACAACCATTTCCTTGGGGATAGCAAAGAATCCAGAAAACAAGTCCTAGTGAAATAAGGATAAAAACACAATCCAGGGGCCGGAGCGATAGCCCAGCGGGTAGGGCGTTTGCCTTGCACGCGGCCGCCCATGCCAGCCGGGTTCGATCCCCAGCATCCCATATGGTCCCCCGAGCACCGCCAGGAGTAATTCCTGAGTGCAGAGCCAGGAGAAACCCCTGAGCATTGCCGGGTGTGACCCAAAAAAGCAAAAACAAAAACAAAAAACCCAAAAAACCTACAATCCAGTTAATACAAAATTGCTGCTTCTTGCTAGAAAACTTTTGAAAAAATGAATAAGGTGGCCCAGGGATACAGCATGTAAAGGAACTTGGGTTCAACCTCCAGCTTGGTAAAAATAAAAAACAAATCAAAACACTGAAACAGAGCAAAATAAAACAAAAAGTGGGTAAGGCATTGAGTAGATATCAAATATTTTAAGAGACCATACAAGTTATTTCTTTATATTTTTGACAACTTTTTTGGGGGGTCACACCTGGTGGTACTGAGGGATTACTTCTGGCTCTATGCTCAGGAATTACTCCTGGTGGTGCTCAGGGACCATAAAAGATGCTGGGAATCAAACTTGGGTCGACTATGTGCAAGGCAAGTGCCCTGCTGCTTGTACTATTGCTCTGGCCCCGTATTTTTGCTAACTTGAAAAAGAAAAAAAAACAAATTGAGGTTTGGCATACATGCATAAGAGTGTGAAACCCTGTTTGTAGGGGCCAGAGAGTTAGTCAGGCAGGTAGGGTCTTGCCTTGCTTTGCAGTCAACAAAGGTTAAATCCCCAGTGCTGCATATGATGCCTGCAACAATGGCAGGAGAAATCCTTAAGCCAGGAATGAACTCTGAGCATTGCTGCCCCGAACAACAGCAGCAGCAGCAGCAGCAAAACAACAACAACAACAACAACAATAACAACAACAACAACAACAACAACAACAACAACAACAACATAAAAGCCAGAAAAAATTACAATCACAACCCAAAGTTTATAAATTTTTGCATCAGTACAAAATGAATGCACTTATGAAAGCTTCACTTAGGACCAAAACAAACATTGGGAGCCCCTAAACCTTGTCTCTCTAACCGTTTGTGATCCTTCCTCCATCCAAAGTCACCCTTCTCTTGAGCTTTAGATTGATTTTGACTAAAGTTTTCTATCAAAGGGAATAGATGCCTTCTATTGTGTCTGGCTTCTTTTAGTCATCTTTTTACATTGCCTTGTAGTATTTCTTCAGCATTCATTCCACAATTGATCCATTCTGTTTATAGATGATTGAATTGCCTCTAGTTTGCGCTATTATGGCAATGCAGTTGCTATTATCAGATAATGCTGTTTGCAGCTATTATGATACTATGCAAGTGGAATTGCTGGTAGGTAGCTTTGTAGATACTGGGAAATAGTTTTCTAAAGTGATTGTGCAAATTAACATCCCCATTAGCAGTGAATGAGACTGTTCAAGTCATTCCATATGCCTTACAGTACTTGGTATGAGTCTTTCTGATTTTAGCCATTTTGTTGAATGTACAGTGGTACATTACTGTGTAATTATTATCTCCCCTGATGATTCTGAAGATAGAGTGTTCTTAACTTACTATCAGTTTTTAAGAGTGGATTATTTTTAGGGTTCTACCCCCATTGGTGCTAAAGGTTTACCCCTGGTTCTATGCTGAGGGTTAAGTCCTGGTGGGGCTCAGGGACCGTATGGGTGTCAGAGACTGAACCTGGTTCAGCCATAAGCAAGGCAAGTAAGTACTTTTACCCACTGTAATATCTCTCTGGCCAGGCATCATGAAACTTTTGTAAAATGAGCTTATTTTTATAATCTCTTCCTTTCCGAATACTAAGTCAAGACTACCTGCAGTGAACAAGACAATTTTCATTTCTTTCACTGGGTTGTTAAAATGCATCTCAGTTCCATTTATTGGTGACACATATTCCTAAAACAGTCTCACCTCTGTGCTTGGTATAACTCACTCTGGAACAAAAAGAATTTCCTTGTTATTTATTTTCCTTGAAAACACTGACTAACAGTGTTTTTTACTTCTAGCCTTTCATCAACTTGAATCTTATATCAGACATTTGCTGTTAGCAAAGCAAATGAACAAATAAACAACAGCAAGACGGAATTCAGCTTGGATTCCCGGGTCCCTGTGCTTTTGCAGTTAACACAAACTGCTAATGATGGGGCCGTGGTGTTAACCCGTAAACCTGCAGCCACTTGTCAGGGCTTGTCAGGTGACAATCAGAGGTGACTGGTTACCTTCAACAGACTCCAGAAAACTCACTCCATTGTGCTTTTTCCCCTCTGTTTTGGATCAGTGACATGAGGCGTTAAAGCTTTCTTTTTCTTTTTCCTACAGCCTAGCTACCACATGCTGTTGACCCCAATACTGGCTCCCTCTTCTCTGGCTGATGTCAAGGAACATCACGGAGGCCCTCACTGCCTCTGCTCCTGGGCTGACCTTAGAATGACAGTAAAAGCTCTGGGTTTTCCTGTCTGATATTCTGTTGTAGTACACGGCTGCCCAGAGTCTCTGCAACTTGCCTGGAGTCGCCTCCTGCAGGCCACTTTGTAGATAGGAGCAGGAAACAGTTTGGATCTGTGACTCTATGTGACAGTTTATCTTACCATGTATTCTATGTTAGCTGATGTAAGTATTTTCTTTCTTGCTACCACAATCATTGTGGGACTAGACAGATCTTACAAGTGTAAGATCTGACTCTGTTGGATTTCTAAGAATAATATAGTTATAATCACACACCAGAGAGAAATGCTGTTTGCCTCCAGCAAGCAAGCAAGCGTGGCTCGCTAATAAGTCTAAAGGTTATATCCAAAACAACTATGACGTAAAGACAATGATGTTGTGAAGGCTTGGAGAAATAAATACCTGACTGTAGAATATCCTTGGTACAGATACATGCCCTTTCCCCACTCTGCATAGGGCCTGCAGGGAAACTGCAAGGACAGACCTTGGCTGGGGCAATATTAACATTTCAATGGGACTAGGAGAGGTCTTGGGAGAAGTTAACCTGAAGGGATTGACCTTAAATCCTATCCCTTGACTTGGGCCTGTCAGGGCTGAAAATGTAAAAAAAAAACAGTAACTCTCTCTCTCTCTCTCTCTCTCTCTCTCTCTCTCTCTCTCTCTCTCTCTCTCTCTCTCTCTCTCTCTCTCTCTCTCTCTCTCCCCCCCCCCCTCTTTGCCCTATGACTTTGCTTTTCTCTCCATTCTCTGGACCTTAGCACGTGGTAGTGGCAATCTTGGCCTAGGATTCTAAACTTACAAATGGCCAGGGCCAGCCAGGAACCTAAAGTCTCAGGGTATTCCTATTATTGAATTGTATACCAGAACAAGTGTGAATAAAGCCTTTTGAAACTTTGCTGGATTCATGAGTTTTTTCTCTGTCTGCCAGCTGCCGATCCCCTGGGGCAGAAGGGGATCCCTGTCCCTGCTCCCAGACTTTGTCAGGAAACTCAGCATTCTCCAACAGGGTTCTACACTCACTAAGAACTTATTAAAACCTAGACTGCAGGACCTAGAAAGCAGATAGCCTGACACACAGTCCTTCCCCTTCTTCTACCTTGAATCCTTTTACAAAACTTTCATTTTCTTTTTATTAAAAAATCTATATGCAAATCAGATTGTACAAATTTCTAAGTTTCAAAGAGCTGATGGTGTGTCTGGTTTGCTTTATGTAACTAAGGATATTCCTTGAGCTGGTGATGCAGCCAACTGAGCTGGATTCTTCTATTCAGGGTCCAAAGTTGCAGCACAGCTCAGGCCCTGCAGTACTGGGGCCGCCAGGGGTTCTCCTGGCCATGCTCAGGGGGTCCCAGGGGCACCTTGAGCCTTGTGGCTGCTGGGTCTTTTTCTTTTTCTTTTCTTTTTTTTTTATACCACTGTGAGACATACAATTACAAAGGTGTTCATAATTGGTTCTTGGTAATACAGTATTCCAGCACCCATCCCTCCACCAGTGCCCCATTTCCACCACCAATGTACCCCACCCTCCCGTCCACCCCCAGGCTGCCTCAATAGCAGGTACCTCAGTTTCCTCTCTTTCTCTCGCTCTCTCTGTCTCTGCATCTCTCTCCTTCTTCTTTTAAGAAGATATTTAGAGTTTATCACTTAAGTCTCTTTGTGTGTATTCAATGGTGAGTTTTAATCTGCCATTACCATTTCCCACACTTAGTAAAACACTGGTATCTATTTATATCCTATTAATGAATGCAGTCATTCTATATCTGTCCTTTTTACTTCTGACTAATTTCACTCAGCATGGTAGTCTCCATGTCCCTCCATTTGCAGGTAAATTTCATAATTTCATCTTTTCTGACAGCTGCATAGTATTCTATAGTGTAGATGAACCACAATTTCTTTAGCCAGTCCTCTGTTCTCGGGCATTTAGGTTGTTCCAGTTTCTAGCTATTGTGAATAGCACAGAGATGAATAAAGAAGTACAGATAGTGTTTCTGCTATGTATTTTTCGGTCTCTCGGGTATATTCCCAGGAGTGCTATTGCTGGATCAAATGGGAGCTCAATGTCTAGTTTTCAGAGGAATGCCCATATTGTTTTCCAAAAGGGCTGTACCAGTCAGCACTCCCACCAACAGTGGATAAGAGTCCCTTTTTCCCCACATCCACGCCAGCACTGCTTGTTCTTGCTGTTTTGGATGTGTGCCAGTCTCTGAGGTGTGAGATGGTACCTCATTGTTGTTTTGATTTGCATCTCCCTGATGATTAAAGATGAAGAGCATTTTTTCATATGCATTTTGGCCATTTGAATTTCTTCTTTTTTGGAAACTTCTGTTCATTTCTTCTCCCCATTTTTTGATGGGGTTGGCTTTTTTTTTCTTGTGAAGTGCTACCAGTGCCTGATATATCCTGCATATTAATGCCTTGTCAGATGGGTATTGGGTGAATATCCTTTCCCACTCTGTGGAATGTCTTTTGAGGTGCAGAAGCTTTTCAATTTTTTATAATCCCATTTGTTTATCTTTGCTTCCATTTGCCTGGTCAGTGGTGTCTCATCTTTAAAGATACTTTTAGTTTCGATGTCGTAGAGCATTTCTCCTATGTTTTCTTCCGATGTACCTTATAGATTAGTGTCTGATTGAGATCTATAATCCACTTTAATCTGACTTTTGTGCATGGTGTTAGAAGGAGGTCTAAGTTCATTTTTTTACACGTAGCTGCCCAGTTTTCCCAGCACCATTTGTTGAAGAGGCTTTCTTTGCTCCACTTAATATTTTTTTGCTTCTTTATCGAAGATTAAGTGGTTGTATATTTGAGGAGTGTGTTTCAGGATATTCAGTTCTATTCCATAGGTCTACGGGTCTGTCTCTATACCAATACCACACTGTCTTAATTACAACTGCTCTGTAGTAGAGCTGGAGGTTGGGGAAAGTGATACCTCCCATCTTCTTTTTCCCAAGGATTGCTTTAGCTATTCGTGGGGGTTTATTATTCCATACAAATTTCAGGAGTGTTTGTTCAACTTCTTTGAAGAACATCATGGGTATCTTTATAGGGACCGCATTGAATCTGTATAAAGCTCTAGGGAGTATTACCATTTTGATAATGTTAATCCTTCCAATCCATGAGCAGGGAACGTGTCTCCATTTTCTCAGGTCCTCTTATATTTCCTGAAGTAACGTTTTGTAGTTTTCTTCCTGGGTCTTTTTTAAAATATTGACTGAGATTCTGTGATTTACAATGTAGTTAATAATGGCTTCTCATGTACATAATTTCAAACCCAGGTGTGTTTGAATGTGTCCCTGAGTCCTGAACTATCTTCCTAATCTCTGAGGGTGATTTTTATTTTTAATAATAAAAGATGGAAAAGGAAAGTTGCTTTCAGCATTGGGTTTGCAGCCTGCTGTAAGGCAGCTGTCCTCCGAGCAAGAAGAAACCTGTAGTTGATCCAGAATCCAGGGTATGGAAAAAGGAGTGATTCCAGCCAGGTCACAGGAGCAGAGAGGATGCACATGCTTTCCCTTGAGGACAGGGTGCTCATCCATCTTCCCTTGAGGATGGGGTTGCTCACAAAGCAAACTCGCTGGATCCCAGCCTTCTGGTCCTTTGTGTTGAACTGATGCTGAGACCTCCAAATAGGTCCTTCTCCTTGCCAGCCTGCCTCCCTTGGCTGACATCTAGAATCTTTCCAAGGTTATTAGCAAATCACTTTCCCAGTCAGGAGCAGCCCTGGGCATCAATCACTGGAACTTGTGTGTTTTTCTCCTTCTCCAACCCTTGCTTAAATGAAACGTTAGAATACATTTTAGTTACACAATTAATGGCTGACTTTAAGAAACGTATTACTTGTACTTTTTAACCTTCAAAGAACTTTATAGTTATTAAAGTCATTAATCTTTTTAATATTCTGAGAGGTAGTGTGAGTTAAACAGAGGGTGAGGAATTACCAGACTGCAATATTTGGTCCTTGTGGTACTATTGCTTTGGCCACTTCTGACAGGACACATGTTTTTATGCTTCTTTTTGCGTCAATAGGAATATTATCATCCCTTCAGCAGAGACCTCCCAAAGATGTTATGAACACAAAATTACAAGTACTGGTTAATAATCAGATAAGAATTTCTATGGGAAAAATTAATAGGTAGTAATTTTCTCTGAAAGTCATAAGTCTGTGAAAAACAATCCAGACTTTCCCGAGGGGCCCCTCTTCCGATTTTCACCTCTCCCTTTTTTGTCCTTTCACTCTCTCTCTCTTGCTCTCTTCCTGTGCCTCCATATGCAGGAGAGTCTGTCTTCTCAGAGTCTTTCCCGGGTCACTGTCCTTTGTATCTGGCTCTCCATACTTTCCTTCTATTTGTGTCACTTTGCCTTTTTTTTTTTTCTTTTTTGGGTCACACCCAGCGACGCTCAGGAGTTACTCCTGGTTCTGCACTCAGGAATTACCCCTGGCGGTACTCGGGGGACCATATGGGATGCCGGGATTGAACCCAGGCCGGCATGGGCGGCCGCGTGCAAGGCAAATGCCCTACCCGCTGGGCTATCGCTCTGGCCCCTGTGTCACTTTGCCTTTTCCCTTCACTTGTCCCTTTCCATTCTAGTAATCTCTTCCTGACTTTCAGAGAAAATTACCTATTAATTTTTCCCTTAGAAATTCTTATCTGATTATTAACCAGTACTTGTAATTTTGTGTTCATAACATCTTTGGGAGGTCTCTGCGGAAGGGATGATAATGTTCCTATTGACGCAGATACCCCAGGCAGAGCAGAAACCAGCTCTCAGAGAACCCTACAAGCTACTGAGAATCTACCATTCGCACAGCAGAGCCTGGCAAGCTATCAGATGCATATTCAATATGCCAACACCAGTAATAAAAATGTGTATCTTCCTGACCCTAAAAAGAGCCCTTAATACAGCAGCACTAAGAAGGACGAGCAAGGAGTACCTGATAAAATTTCAGGGCCAAACTAGGCTGTCAAAACAAAGAAGGACTAAAATGACTGTCTATACTTTCAATGCACGTATGCTGGCATAGGAAGCATATATTGAGGACCTAATGGTGCAAGCGCAAAAAAATCAAGTATGACATCATTGGTCTGACTGAGACGAGGAGGCGTCAATTACATCATGCCGTTTTGACACCGGAGAAGAACTCCTTCCTAGGAACATGCGGCGAAAGAGGCATCGGTGGCGTCGGTGTCCTTGTCAACACGAACGTGGCCATAAACATTGATTTATTTGAATGCCTAACAAACCGTATCAGGACGATTACACTTGAAGAGATGTGGCCCACTGTCAGCAATTTCTATCTTCGTTGGTCTACGCACCAACATCCAACATCCACATACAAGGAAGATGAAATTGAGAAATTCTACATGGAATTGGAGGAGTTCTATAAAAAAGATCACACCTTCTACAAGATCATAGTCGGTGATTTTAATGCCAAGATAGGACCAAGAAGATCGGCTGAAGAACTCCACATTGGGACCCATGGCCTAGAACGGAACAAAACAAGGTGAGAGACTATCTGAGTTCATCATGTCCACCAAGACCATTTATGGGAACTCACAGTTCCAGAAGGCTGAAGCAAAACGTTGGATATGGGAATCTCCTGGTGGACAGTTCCACAATTGACCACATCATCTTCAATCTAAGGTTTTGCCTGACCGATGTCCCAAAATTCCAAACAGGATCGGACCACCATCTTCTTCGTGCAAAAATTCTACTTCCCGCAATGGGGAGAAAAGGCTGCAAAGTTTAAGAAGAAAACTCCCAGAACAATCACAAACTGGGAACTCTTTGGCACTATTGAGGCAACATGGGAAGATACCATCATTGACGACATTGATGTTAGAATACAACCAACTGGTTCAGCACTTCCATGATTGTGCAAAGAATGCCAAGAGAGAAAAAACACAAAAAAGGACGCCTGTCTTCAAAAACTCTCAAGCTCATTTGCCAACGTGGCAAGGCGGGAGCCTCAGGAGACCAAATGCTAACGTCCAAGCTTGCTAAACGGAGCAGAGAAGCGATAAAAGAAGACCTCAAAGACAGAAGAGCAGAAATACTGGAAGATGCAGCAGAAGCCGGGAAAAGCATTCACACTGTCCGCCTGTCCTTCGCCAACTATAAGACCAAGATGACTGCCCTCCGACGCCTGATGGATCTATCACATCTTCCAAAAAGGCAATGGAGAAGATTAACCATGACTTCTACTCAGATCTCTTTGATAGCCACATCCACCTGCCCACATACCAAATTCCGCAGGATGGATATGTCATTCCCAATTTTTCCCTTCTGAAATCTGACATGCCATCTCGTCGGTAAAGAAAGGAAAAGCACCAGGCCCAGATAAAGTCAGACCCGAACACCGGAAGAATCTGCCGTCAGTACTCATAAATACACTGGCTCGGCTCTTCACACACCTACCTGTCTGAATGCAAGGTGCCCTACCAATGGAAAACCAGCAGGACATTTCTACTGTTCAAGAAGGGAGACATTCACGACATCGGCAACTATCGCCCCATCTGCCTGTTGTCTGTTATTTACAAGCTGTTCACTCAAGTCATCCTGAACAGGATTGGCAGAACATTAGATGAAGGACAACCATGCGAGCAAGCTGGCTTCCGGAAAGGATTCAGCACTATCGACCATATCCACACAGTAACCAAGCTCACTGAGGTTTGTAGGGAGTTCAAGATGCCACTCTCTCTCACGTTCATTGATTTAAATAAAGCCTTTGATTCTGTGGAGACCGAAGTGGTTATCAAAGCCCTAGCCAAGCAGGGTGTTCAAAACCCAATACATCAAGATCCTTCGTGAGCTCTCTTACGGATTCACCACCAGGATCTCACCATTCTACAAGGAAGTGATCATTGATGTCAAAAGAGGGGTTCTGCAGGGTGATACCATTTCACCAAAACTCTCCAGCGCACCCTCAAGAACATCATGCGACAATTAGAATGGGAGGGAATGGGAGTGAAGATAGATGGTTGGCAACTGCACCACCTCTGCTTTGCTGATGACATCGTTCTAATAACACCAAACATTAGCCAAGTGGCACAAATGCTGGCTGACTTTGACCAAGAATGTGGAAAGATAGGTCTACAGCTGATCACTTGATCACTTGAATCCCGTTATTCATCGATTTGCTCGAGTGGGCGCCAGTAACATTTCCATTGGACCCTATCACGCGTGCCAATGTAGCCCAATGGCATCTGGTTGATCCAGGAATATGAAGAACCTCAAACCGTTCCTTCAGGTTCTTTACAAGGAGAAGGTCTGACCATCTTGTAGTTGGGCGGCCACGTGATCTTTTGACATCCCATGGGATCCAGTTGGTAATGGCTCTAGTCCAGCGGTTGTCTCCAAATCACAGTACATGTTCAGCCCATCTGATTTTTGATGCCTTGGCAAGGGAGACAGCGTCCCTGATTCTGGAATAGCAACGGAGGTCAGAACTCCGATTCCTTCTCTCACTTGAGTGAGGTGTGATATTCCAAAGCATAGCTCTTTCGATTCCTCTCTGGGTGACCGGATAGCATTCTCATCCCTGCTTTCGTGGGGCCCAGGTCTCTGAGGCGTATGTTAATGCAGGGAGAATGGTAGAGTCAAAGAAGTGCCCCGAGCCAGAGGTTCTTTGTCCTTTTAGCTATTTCTTCTAGGCCTTTGAAGGTATTCCATGCTGCTCTCTTCCTCCTGCAGCTCAGGTTTTAGGTCGTTCATCATGTTGATTTCTCGACCTGGGACACATAACGTGCTGCATTCAGAGATGTTTGTTCCATTGAGAGTGAATGGGGCCTCTGGAACTAGTTCATTCTTCATAAACATTGTCTACAGCTGAATCTAAAGAAAACCATGTTTATGAAAAATGAACTAGTTCCAGAGGCCCCATTCACTCTCAATGGAACAAACATCTCTGAATGCAGCAGTTATGTGTACCTAGGTCAAGAAATCAACATGATGAACGACGTAAAACCTGAGCTGCACAGGAGGTAGAGAGCGGCATGGATTGCCTTCAAAAGCATCGAAGAAATAGCGAAAAGACAAAGAACCTCCGGCTCCGGGCACATCTCTTTGACTCCTCTGTTCTCCCTGCATTAACCTATGCCTCAGAGACCTGGGCCCTACGAAAGCAGGATGAGAATGCTTTTCGGGTCTCCCAAAGGGGAATTGAAAGAGCTATGCTTGGAATATCACGCCTCACTCAAGTGAAAGAAGGAATCTGGAGTTCCGACCTCCATCGCTGTTCCAGAGTCAGGAACGCTGTCTCATTTGCCAAGACATCGAAAATCAGATGGGCTGGACATGTAATGCGATTTGGAGATTAGCGCTGGACTAGAGCTGTTACCGACTGGATCCCACGGAACCTCAAAAGACTGGCGTGGCCGCCCCACCACAAGATGGTCAGGACTTCTTCGGCCAAGGCATGAACGAACGGTTTGAGGCTCTGTGTTCCTGAAACAACCAGATGTCATTGGGGCACACTGGCACGTGATAGGGTCAAATGGAAAAGTTACTGGTGCCCACTCCGAGGAAATCGATGAACAACGGGATGTCTAGTTATCTAGTGAATCTGTTCTGGTACATCCACTCTCCTTGTTTGACTTTTTAGCTGCACGGAGCCTATCGCTTTCCCAATTCAGACCCTGGGATCAATGCTTCCATTCTTGGTTTTATATCCCATTGATACCACGTCAAGGGCTACTGCTATTAGTGATGTGTGGGGCACATGCTATATGCCAAGCAAGGGGGTTGCTTTCCACTGTAATGATGCCATCAGAAAGTCAACATCCCAAGGCAGATAGAGCAATCTCTCCTTGCTCAGAGAGAGAGAGAGAGAGGGAAATTGAGAGAGAGAGAGAGAGAGAGAGAGAGAGAGAGAGAGAGAATGTGGTGGGGTGGGGGAGGGGGGAATCAAATGGATTGTCACCTGTCACCTGTGAACCTGTGGATTTGGGAAACTGTCCCTTGTCATTAGCATTTGCTTGTTTATTGGCAAAGTGAAACATCAGGTTCCATTCTAAGAGGAAGTGGGGGAGGCGGGAAATGAAGACATTGATTGAACCCACGGCAGTGCAGCTATGCTGTGGGTATCGACCAGGCATTGCTCTCAATGGTAGAAAGACACTGAGATAAATTTGCTTTGTGCAGAAGCCAGTCCTATGGAATCTGAGGCAGTTCTGATGGGTGCACAGAAATGCTCTGGAGAAGGTAGTTCCAAGCAATGGGCAGGAGGCGTGGGAGTGCGGCGGGTGTTCATGCATCCGCCTCTTTGCTTCTGGCTCTCCTTTGCCCTCTGCACTCTCTTGCTACTGCAGAAGGGAGCTCCCAGTCTGTTCTGAAGGCACCGTGTGTTGAGGAAGACCCACAGTCAACCTGTCCCATGAACACATACAATATTTGCAGTCTTAGTCGGTAAATAAATAATATCCGGTTATATTTTGTCAGAGTTCAAAAAGCACAGGCCAGATTTCTGGAGCTGTGGTCATCTGTCCAGGACAGGTAGGTGCTCTGTGGCATTCTCCAAAGTTGAGTAAATGAGACCAGAGGGGACAGGCACTGCCTGCCACTTTAGTCACTTGCAAATACACACCTCTAGGGCATTCCTAGAACAGGGAAGTGCTTCAGATATTTTGTTAGATACTAATTGAGAATCCTGTTCTTTCTAGACTTTCGGTGAACTATGATTTCTTTGCTCCTGAAGTCCCACTAGGGACAGAAACAGAAAAATCAGAGAATGAAAGCTAAGAAAGACATGAAAGGAAAGTTTTAATTGAGGGAGTTGACTGTGTCAACAAAACAGTGCTTTTGCTCCTTCTTTGGGTAGGACTCATATCGGGTGAGATCCTCTCTCTTTGGTGGGATACTTAGGCACTTTTGTATGGTCTAAGTTCGGACCAGAGCTAGAGTTCTTTTCATTATATTAGATTGCTGTGGAAGAGTTTTGTACCATTAAAAGCCTTTTTTGGAACTGTGCTGGACTCGTGAGTTTTCATCCATTCCCGGCGTTCTTGGAGGTAGAAGAGAACTTCTGTCCTGACACAGTTGGGGACCCCAGCAGCATCCCCGACAGGTAGAATCAGAATTTCGTCACATTTGATTACAAAAAAAGAGACAGAGATGGGGCAGAGCTGCTACTGGCTATCACTGTGCCCAGCCGCTCATGAGGTGCCCAGGAGGGATGGCAGGTTCTAGCCCTGGCCCGCCACCCCAGCAGAGCCTCACAACAAGCTAGACCACCTGCCCCCTCCCCCACTCCATAAGGGCCTCTGTTTTCCACATCCAGACTTCCTCCTTGTCAGAACTCCACCCAGCAGACCAGCCTATCACAGCCCAGCTCCCGTGGCCGCACGGTTCATCAATAAATGCTGGATTTTGAGATGACTACAAGAGTATGCTACCCGCATGGCAGAGCCTGGCAAGCTACCCGTGTCGTATTTGATATGCCAGACACCAGTAGCAATTATAGACCTCATTCCCATGACCTGATGGAATGGTTTGAGGCTCTTTATGTTCCTGGAGCTAGCAGATTCTCTTGGGCTCTACTTGCATGAGACAGGTCATATGGAGATGTCACTGGTGCCCGCTCGAGCAAATCGAAGACGAACGGGAAGACAGTGATACAGTGAACAAAACAGTGATGTGAGGTGGACTCAGTCCCCATCCTGGAAACTCAGTCCTGGGAGAGAGCCTTTTGGGAAGAGCAGAACTGAGCTTTTATAATAGTCTGGGACTGTGGGAAGGCACTGGGCTCAGCGGACTTGCTTCTGCATGTGCCACTTTCCTAGCAAGAACAGTCTGGGATCTAGCAATAAGGCAGAAGACGGGAGCTCCGCAGGCTGTCAGGACGCCCATGTGAGTGGAGAGTCCGCCAGGCCCCAGCCTTGGCTCCTGGAGCTGTGGGTTCTACTTTTTGTTTTGTTTTTGTTTTTTCTTTTTGGGTCATACCCAGCAATGTTCAGGGGTTACTCCTGGCTCTGCACTCAGGAATTACTCCTGGTGGTGTTTGGGGACCTTATGGGATGACGGGGAATAGAACCTGGGTTGGCTACGTGCAAGGCAAATGCCCTCCCACTAGACTCTCACTCTGGCCCCTGTTCTACTACTTTTCTGTCTTCCTTCCCTGCCTGTTGAATATTATGGTCATCCGGTTGAATACTGTGCTCTTAAGAATAAGGCACGGTGGTATAATAAAACATTAATAAAACAAGAAATAAGGCAGAGAGTGGAATTCTCATCTTGAGTATGAATAAACCCTATTCAAATCACATTATAATCTAAACTGATTTAGAGTAATCCTGAGTCCATTGACATAGTGGAACTGGAATCAGTCTAAGAACATGGTGGCAACAGTCTGCAAGGCTGGGGAGACTCCTAGTGGTGTAGACAGGTAGACAGGGGCGGAGTTGGGGGAGGGGAGGCTCCCTATGGCAATGAACTTTAGCCCTAAGTCTTTCCCACCTTTTTGGAATCAGGAACCAAGGCCTGATAATACCTTCATCACCAATAATAGACCCTGAGGAAGCTGGATCAATCTCCTCTGCCCAGCCCTTAATCCGATTCCAGGACAGAGAAGATTCAGCCGGAGCAGAGGTGAAGAAAAGGAGATTTTCAAAGAAGACCACTCCCAAAATCTACCCCTCTTGGCAATGGCCCTAGCAATGGACTTTAACATAGGTTGAAGCCCCATATGGGAGTAGTTTGGGAAAAACTCTATAAAAGTCACCCGCGCATATGCTGCCTGAGCCCACATGCCGCTTGAGCCTGTTAGAGGTTCAAGTAAGCAAAACGAGCCACTGGACATAAGGGACAAATAGCCATCTTGGGCCTCCACTGTGACCCTGAGGACGGGACCCTGAGGAGCAGGAACTAGGAACCACAAAACTTAATCAGCTTAATCAGCCATAAACATTGAATGGGAGCGGGGAGCCATGAGAGATATTGCTCTCTGCTAACTGACAAGGCTTATTTTGTCGAAACCACCAGGGTATTTTCACAAAGCAAAAACATGTAAATCCTTTGAGCTAAGGAAAACAAGCTACTTTGAACATGCTATAAAAACCCTGCCTTAGTATACGCAGGGTCCTTGATTGAAACCTGCTGCGTCAGGGGGACTCTTGGACCCAGCTAGCTGGAAATAAACCTCGCTGTGCGACTTGCATTACTGTGTGTGTTCTCTGTTCTTCGGAAGGGGTAGCTGATTTTGGACTCTAACAGAGCCCATGTGGCTGAGCACATGTGGTGCCTGAGCACATGTCACCAGCATCTCCGCTCTTGAGATATGCACTCTCTCTCTCTTACTATCAGCTGGGGCTCTCTGCCCTTGGAGTAGCCCACGTACTCCTTTGAGCGCGTTATTCTCTGCTTTCTCTCTCCTCCTTCTCCTCCTAAAACCTCCGTAATAAAGTCTGTTTGGACTTCACTGCTTGTCTACTCCTGAAAATTCTTTTCTGCGAGGAAGACAAGAATGCTGAGAAAAACCCTGAGTAAGGCCTAGGACTGACTTTCCTTTCCTGCAAAGAGCAATTCCTTGCTCCAGCCTGAGTCCGTGGCTCCCAAGAAACCTCGGTGGTGGGGATCAACTCCCTTGCCTAGAGATCAAGCGGACATCAGGTGTGGCTTGACGGCCTCCTTGTGGGGCTGGTGGGGCTCATCCCAGACTTTATCAGTCCTAAGCCTGCCCAGCAGGTCCTGGGTGGCAGAGGTGGCTGGGAAAAAAGCGACCATCTCTCTCCTTCCCACCTCACATAAGCCACCTGTGTGGGTCCACCTACATTACTAGTAACTCAGAGGTGACCCAGTCAGAAGAAATGCTTGAGGGTATGAGATACCAGCCACCCCCTGAAAACATGACCTGGAGATTGAACTCCTTTAGGAAATCACTGTCAAAAAATATAAACGAGACCATCACCTGGTATTTTATTTTTCAGATTGCCATGTATAATTCTTCCAGACGGACTCAAATCTTCAGCTCTTCTGTGTTGGTGACCAGGATTTTTCTTTATTTTCTTTCTTTCTTTTTTTTTTTTTTTTCTTTTTTGGGTCACACCCGGCAATGCTCAGGGATTTCTCCTGACTCTGCACTCAGGAATTACTCCTGGCGGTGCTCAGGGGACCATATGGGATGCCAGAGATCGATCCCAGGCCGGCACGGGCCGGCCGCGAGCAAGGAAAGCACCCTACCACTGGGCTATCGCTCCAGCCCCTTTTCTTATTTTTTTGGTAGTCTTATATTTCCAGGGTATCAACCAAGTAATATACTTAGGTCTGGCTGATAAACTTGTCAAGTTCTGTAAACATTAAGCTGTGTTAACCACGTAATATTATAATCGCTCTCAGAATGGCCACAAAATGAGCCATGCCGTTTCAAAGCATACTTAGTCACTTCAGAATGAACATGAATGAGTCATTAGGCATGGTAGAGCCAAGAGAAGCTGATTAACAGAACCCAGAGTGGAATATTCATTAAATTCTTCATGTTATGCGACCATCACTGAATTCTCCTTTTATTTTATCTGATATTAACATTCCATTGTATTCCAAACATCAGTTGGTGAAGCCGCTGATGGATGGAATATCATGGAATGTTAACAGAACCATGCTGGCCCTCAGGTGCGGAAAGGCTGAGCCACACGGCTCTACTGCCTGGGTTAAAACTAGTCCATGGACTGGTATTCTGGCCAGGGGCCAGTCTGCAGATATGAAAGGTTGTGCCACACATTCTCTGTTATTTGAGCAAGACACAGAGGGTGCTTTATTGCTCTTTCACTCTGAGGTGTAATGGGAAGAGACTTCCCACTCTCGGGATTTCTGAGATAAAGGCTCTGTTAAGTTAATCCAGCCCACTCCCACCCCCTCCTGTGGAGGGTTGCAGAGTAGCATTAGAGTCCCCCCAAATTGGTGTGTGGGTACGGGAGGGCAACATGTGTCAGAATCTAAATTGTCACCGTATCACTTCCACTAGTGACTCTTGGCTGTGTCTATTTTCATATATTTCTGTGTCTGGAGTTTTCCTCTTCTAGAGTTGACGTGTCCAGACAGGTGTTAGAGTACTAGAGCTCATGTCTAGCATGAGTGAGAGAGCTTTGGAACCATTTATTTTGGGCAGCAGACTGACCACCCGTTCATCTACCTACTTAGTCATCTGATGAGAAAAAGCAAATGAGTTTTATTTGACATTACCAGATATTGACTGGGCTTTGCGTCTCTGTTTTCTGCATTATTTGATCAATGTTAATCAACTGTTATTAAGTAATTGTGTTTGGGAGTGTTTCATATTTATTTTTTGGATGAGGCAAGAGAGTGCTTGTTGAAACTTATTTAGAAAGATGTGAGGGGAAAGAAAGAAGTCTGTGTTTGAGAGGAAACACAGGCTCAATATACCACAAAGAAACAGATTCAAGCAAGTGAGGTACGCGATTAAGGGAGCACAGAGTAGAAGATCAAACCCTTATATTGTTATTGTTAGTGGAATAGTTTGGCTTAGAGTGTGAGGATTTTATAAATATATGCTTCTAAATCATGCAAAGATTCAAAAAGCACATTAATCAATCACTTTTTATCTATAATACTTAACCACAGCTAAAACAAGGTCTTTATTAACAAGACAAAAACCAACCTAAACTTTTAATTAAAATTTTAAGAGGCAGGAAATTGTTCTTCTGAAATCCAGATCTTGCTGCAATTTAGGGATATGACGTTTGGAATAATAATCCCTTGTAAATATATCTGCTAGTAGGGAATATTTTTTGGAGGCAACCTGTTCTTAACCATTTATATTCGTTTACAATATAAATGTGAACGAATATTTTCATTTATAGTACATTTAAGTACATTTAAGTAAATGTAAACTTACTCATCTTTGAAAGTAACTTTTGCTACTTAGGAGTTTGATTTGTGTAAGAATGGAAGAAGGGGAAGAGGAATTCAAGCTAAGGTGATTCTAACTATGGAAGCTTGAGCTGTTCTGTTATTGGACAAACGCAACCCAGATTCTACACTCAGGAGCCACACCACTGGCTATTGATATGCAGCAAACAAAGCTGGGCTTCCAGAGGGGATACGTGCTTTTTCAGAAAGCAGCTGTTGCTATTTACTGCTGTCAGAAAGGCTCTTGGGCCATTATTCTGAGAGCTTTTGATAGTTCAAGAGAAGCCAAACATCTTCTCTATAATTTATTTATTTTATAAAGTATTGCCAACTAATTCACATTAAGCAAATGCTGTCCAGGCCAAGAAAAACTTGCCATCAAGCCAGAAACACCCCATTGGTTTGTAGCATGAATATTGGAACAACTCTCAAAGTCACCAATTAACTTTTACCTTCTTAAGTGTTTACATTAAAGGGTCGGATAGAAAGACTAACGATGGCTTTAATAATTGTATTCATATTTCCCCAGACTGAGACTGACATTGAGTTTGCTTTGCACGGTTACATTATGTAGCCCAATATTCATTCCGTTTGAACGAGATCATTAGGTCAAAGTGGTTAAATAGTTTGTATGTTTCTTCAAAATTAAAAAAGGAACATTTACACCTACTGTGGTTAAGGTACAATGAGTTTGGACATTAGGAATCCTTTCATAGCCTTCTCATTGCAAGCATTCTAGGTTTTCCCAGCTTCTTAGGGCTATGTTAGAAATGAAGATGATATTAATATAAATCATTGCTTGTCAGGTCACAATCCACTCACTTAATTTTCAGAATAGTACTCCGAGGGGTACATTGGTGGTGGAAATGGGGCACTGGTGGAGGGATGGGTGCTGGAATACTGTATTACCAAGAACCAATTATGAACACCTTTGTAATTGTATGTTTCACGGTGGTATAATAAAAAAATTTAAAAAAATACACATGATAACCTCTAAATGTATGTATTATAATCCACAATGTGTAAGGAAAGGAAGAGAGAAAGACAAAGAGATAAAGAACTTGCCATAGAGGCAGGCTAGGGGAGGGGTAGGGAATCAGGTACATTGGTGGTGGGAAATGGGTACTGGTGGAGGGATGGGTGCTGGAACACTGTATGACCGAAACCCAAATATGAACATCTTTGTAATTGTATATCTCACGGTGGTATAATAAAATATTTTTAAAATAAAGTACTTCTAATACCAAAAAAAAAAAAGAATAGTACTCTGATTTCTACTCAGCAACCTGCTTTAATTACTAGCCTGACAGAGTTGATTTAAAACATTTGGTGAATAAAAAATTGTTTCCCTTTTCCATAGTCTTCAAAAAAATCAAGAAATATTGACTTTCCTGCTGCTTAGATTGAATTTTTTTTAACCAATTAATTGATGAAGTGTCTTCAATTTAATAGGAATGTAATTGGTTCAATTGTCTATTATATGAGACTTCCAAAAACATGTGTGTTGAATGTGAGATTGTATCACATACTGTCATAATGCGCCTTTCTCCTCCACATATTTTATTTCAAATATCTTACAGACTATCCATATAGAAAAATTATTTTTGAATTATTTAATTAGGCTAGAATGACCTTTGCAGTACTTAAAATACAGTGGCAAATGGTGTGATGGGGAGAGAGCACAACCTTGGACTGGTTGGAATTTTAGGACACAAAGACCCGATGTTCCTTTACAAACCATTTTATTTTTATTATTAAGCACCATTATTAAGCACTTAAAAAATATTTGGGGCTTGAAATGTAACTTCTACCAAGAAAGATTTTTTATAGTCTCTTTCATCTCAGACTTACTTTTCCAAATAAGAAAAAGAAAAACTAGAGTGATGTTTGCACGGTTGGAAACTTATTAACTCTGTGCCTCTGGCTATCGAGATCAAAAAGGAATTTTTCAAGTTGAATTCAGAAGAGCTGTCTGTCTTTCTGACCTGTGCTGTCGCCCATTATTGCAAACCAGGTGTTACTTGTGGGAACTGAAGGCATTTGATTATTGAGAGCCAGTGGTGTGGAGGTGGGCTCTGAGACTGGAATTGTTTCCTGTGTGCGGTTACCTTCTCACGTTAGAAGGGTTCACAAAGCGGGCTTCTGAGGCCCCATCTGTCAGTCTTCCAAGGCCCATTTCTGAAACGTCCTTTGTTCCAGTCAATCCATAACTCCTAACCCCTGAATTTGAATGGCTGGATGATTTCAATGTCTTTTCTTGGATTGACTTCCCTGAGTAGTTTACATTCGGTGTTATGGTTTGCAATGTTACACCTTGGTTTATCTTATTTGAAAATATATAAAGAATAAAGTATGAGGTCTTTATTAATCCCACTTGCAAATTTCTTATCACATCTTTGGTCTAGTACTGAGAGGTTGGTAAATGGTACTAATTCCTTTCAGTACTTGACTGTTGGAGGTATCGGACAATTTAAGAACAATATCTTAAATAATTGAAAGTTCTTTTGTCCAGCTGGAAACACCGACGCTGTACTAGTATAATTCTTATTTTGTTCTTTTTGTGTCATGGAGCACAGAGTTCAGGGTTTACCTGGGCAAGTGCCCTACCCACTATCCTAGCTCTTGAGCCCGGGCCTAATTTATTTAGAGGTGTTAATATGTCTCTGACTACACTCTTTATTTTATCTGTCTTGAGGCTGTGTCTTAATTTGAGACTCTCATTCTCAATCAAGAAAATAAAGATAAGCCAGCTTTAATTTGCATCTTAACAAGTTTTGACCCTCTGCATTTGCTCACAACTCTCCTTGTAAATGGTATGTTCTTTTGGCAGCTTATCCCTTTCTTGTGGTGTCTTATATATAACTAATAACAGGCAGTTGATATTTTGGCCTAGAATCAAGTCTTGGAGAACCGTTGGAATGCAAGAAAACCCAAACTTCTCCAGGCCTTTGAGGGCAGCCCCAAGCCACTCCCAGGTCCAAGAAAGACTAAAGCATTGCATCTCTGAGTAGCAAATCTCAGAAGAGTTCAGGAGGGAGGTATTAGAGAGTGAGGAACCTGATGGAGGAAACCAGATCAAACTAGCTTGTGCCTTGGTCTGTCTCGACAGACCCCAGTACTACCCCCTTGGGAGCTTTCCCAAATACTAGAACTCATGGCCTGAGTGAAGAGCTAACATACAGGAGACACGCAGCCCACCGCAGTGAAGGACCCGCACGGGTCATGGTACCATACAGGAGACACGCAGCCCGGCCGCAGTGAAGGGACCCACCATGGGCATGCCCCAAGATCACCACCGTCTGCCGTGAGTGGGCTGGCAGCACTTCCTCTCGGGTCCCACAGTGCCAAAGCAGGAGTTGACTGGGAAAAAGCACAAAGAAAGATGCAACTAGGGCTTTTAATTTGTAGTAACATATGGATTGATAAAACCGGTCACTTAACTTTTGGGTTAATAATAATCTTAAAGCATTTTAAAATAAAGTTGTTTTAAAGCTTTGTAAGGCCTTTACAATTCTTTAAACATTAATATTACCATGGGTCAGTTTTATTAAACCTGAGAGAACACATAGGAGAACCTAGACTTGAGAAGGTAAAGTTCAGACTTTTTGCCTAATGGGTTCTCACTCTCCCTTCCTCTGGTTATCGTTTTGTTATTGTCATAAGGAAAGTCACTGGGGGCCGGAGGATAGCCCAGCGGGTAGGGCGTTTGCCTTGCATGCGGCCGGCCCATGCCGGCCTGGGTTCGATCCCTGGCATCCCATATGGTCCCCTGAGCACCGCCAGGAGTGATTCCTGAGTGCAGAGCCAGGAGAAACCCCCTGAGCATTGCCGGTGTGACCCAAAAAGCAAAAAAAAAAAAAAAAAAAAAGGAAAGTCACTTCCGGTACACTTTGATGGGGTTCACCTTGTCCCTGGCTTTGGTCTTCTGAGGTGGGTAGGGACGGCAGGAGGAGGTGGTCTAGGCTGGCCAATGAGCACATCCCATTTCTCCAGAGCTATAGAATGCAAATCCTGCGTTTAACTGGGAGACTGGTTCTATGTCCACAGGGCTTGGCCAGCTGGAATCACAGAGCCCTTTGTGGGTGGCAGTGAAGTCAGGACAATTATCCTTTGGTTTCCTGAATCAAGGCACGCCTATAGGAAGGTTTACTTCAGAAATATTCAGATGTGCCAGTCAATGGTTTCTTCTCCTTGGGCCACTTGCAGCTAAGATCTGCTTCATCACATGGAGAGTCCCAGTGGGTGTGGAGGGAATATCGTGACTTAGAAACCAGGAATGGAATCAAGAGTGCTTGTGGGCGTGAGTGACTGGGTCTGAGCCTGGGAGGAAGAGAGGCCAAACCTGAAGTTGTGTGAAGCCAAAATCAATATGTGTAAAGAGAGCCAGAGCGTTAGTTTCCCTGGGAAGCTTGGCCTTCCCTCTGTGACTTGGATGAAATTCAGTCTGACACCTTGGCTCTGATGCCTCATAATATAAACAGTCTCATGCAAGCCACTGTACTTCAACCCACATAATTTTATGAAGTAAAACCGTTTCTTGTGCCCAGAATGACTCTGTGTTAGTCTCAGCACCTCGTATTGTCTCACAGAGAAATTAGTTTGGAAACGATATAAATGGAATATAACTTGAAATGGAATTCCGTTTGTTAACACTTTGGCTATTTGCAAATTTCACAGATGCTGGTGTTTTTATTATGTGAGTCCCACAGTGGACTCATGGCTCCAATACGCTGATCTTGATCAATACACTTGATCTACTTTTGCTCCTCTTAGCCCCAGCTGCTTATATGGGGACAACATGGAGTGCTGGGGATGGAACCTGGGTCAGCTATACGCAAGGTAAATGCTTCGCCTCCTTCCCCATCTCTCTGGTCACTCACCTATTTCTAAGATACTTTTCCCAGACGTTGTACCTTGGGAGATAGCTGAACTTACTCACATTCCTGATATTTCAGCATAGGATTTGGTAAAAGGCAAAAAGAAATCGCTTTTCTTCTCTCTCTTTTTCTCAAAAGATTTATTTTTCACCTCTTAAGGTGTGGCTGTCTTCAGCATCCTGAAGAATTCTGCTTATTTTTGGGGGAAGGGTCACACCTGGGGATGCTCAGAGGTTGCTCCTGATAGCTTGGGTTGCACTCAGGAATGAATCCTGGTGGTGCTCAGGGGACCATATGGGATGTATATGATTGCAAATCCAACTCCAATTTGAATGTTGTCGTTCTCAGCCTTCTCGGTCATTATTACGCTTGGAGCAGTGTTACATAAACAAGGGTGGGGAGAGGCCAGAGAGATAGCACAGTGGTTATGGCTCAGGCCTTGCATGTAGCCAACCTGGCTTCTATTTCTGGCTCCACATATGGTCCCCAGAGCCCCATCAGTAGTGTTCCCCTGACTACAGATCCAGAGGTGGGTCCTGAGCATCACTGGATGTGACCCAAAATCCAAAAAATAAAGATTAATTAAATCAATTTAAAAAAAAAAACACTAAGTTGGAACTGCATTTAAAGAACATGAAGAAGCAAATATGCCTTCGAGGCAAATATTTCAGGCTTGTCATCTCTGCAGCGTGAATGGGGCGATGAGCAGGGTAGAGATGAGCTGTGCAAACCAAAACCTTCGCTCAGGATCTGGATGAAGGAGGTTGTTTTCTCTCGGAGGTGCTGAGTTTCAGCTTTTTGACAAGTTTCCTGTTGTCACTGCTCACTTTTGTAGTCCGTCTGATCAGCAGCGTTAGCTTACTCCCGGAGGCAGGTTCTACCTGAATCCCTTTTATGTTCCGAGTCCATCATTAGCTATGAAACTCTCTGTCTCCGCATAGGAGACTGATTTTTGCAGACCTCATGTATTTAAGCATCCTACAACTTGAAAGACCACTGAACAAAACCTCGCTTTTCTCTGCAGTCACTCATGGCACTTATTTTAACCAGCTTTGATCTAAACTCACGCCGCTCTACCCCAATTTAAAGAAAGCTCTGTTCTGACTTAGCTTGGTTTACCAACTTTCCCCAGCACTTCATCCCTTCACTTCTTGGAAGTTAGTGAATTTCCCTTGGCACCGCCTTCCCCTTTGGGTGGCTCTAGCTGTTCCCCTTCACTGCGATTATGAACCTGCTTTGTTTGCCAGTCACCACAATCCTTAACTGGTTTAAAATTGGCGATGGACTCACCTTTCCACCCCACTATACCTATAGCAACTCACACGGTAATAGGGTGTGTATTAGCATGCATAAATACTCATGGTGTGAATATCTGAACTGGCTAGTTATGAATTCGTGAGTGAATTCTGAATTGCCTCATTGATAATCTATTAAAAATCTCAATGATATTAATGTTCACTTAGAAAAAAAGTGGCTTAGAATTCAGATCTGACCAGAAGGGACATAGGACAGTGGAGAATCAAGGTCACCTGGTGTTGGGCAATGGCTTCATCCATCGATACTATAAACTTAAGCACAATTGTAATCCTATTGCTAGAATGAAGAAGGGCTCAACCTGGCACCAAGTTTTGATCATTTGGTCTCAGGAGTTTGGAGACTCTCTCTCTCTCTCTCTCTCTCTGTGTGTGTGTGTGTGTGTGTGTGTGTGTGTGTGTGTGTGTGTGTGTGTGGACTGCCAGGACCAAGGAATGCACTTGGCCGGCCTGCTTCAGAGAGGCTCTCTTGTCTCTTCACTCATGAAGCATCCTTGCCTTGGGCCTATTTTCCTCCCACTTTTTGAAATCATTTTATTCTCCTTTCTGTAGGAGTCAATAGGAGTCAGCTCTATCTAACTGAGCTCTAAGCTGAAACTCACATTTCTCTCATGTCTTTTGGAATGAAGATTTTCTGTGGAGAGTGGAGAGCTGCCTCGGCACAAGGAAAAGCACCTGAAGAAGAAACCCAGTTCCCTTTCTAACACCCGTAAAGAGCAAAATTACTTCTTTTATTCTTGTCCCTTCACATTTTATTTTCTTTAAAGAAATTGCTTTGGGTAGGAGTGATAGTATGGGAGAAAGAGCCTTTGCCTGGTAGCGGACCCAGGTTCGATCCCTGGCGTCCCTTATGGTCCCCTGAGCACCGCCAGGAGTAATTCCTGGGTGCAGAGGTAGGAGTCACCCCCTGACCATTGCTAGGTGTGACCCAAAAAACCAAAAAAAGTAAACTAAATTAAAATAACTAAATACAAAATAAATAAATCATTTTTCAGATACATACTAAGTGTCCCCATTTCTGTCTTATGTCCTGCATTATGGACATAATGGATAAGAGTATGACTTTTAAATTGGTCACTGTGGTGGTAGAGCCTTTGAAGCCACTTAAGAGGCTTTAGACACTTGCACTTATCTGGACTTGCAATTCTCTGTGCTCTGCTGAAGACTTTGGTGGTGGGGTGAGGAATGAGGGGAGGAATCTTTGCTAGCTCTATAACTCTGTGGGTTTTCCTCGGAGGCCAAGGCCTCTGCTCTGCTCTGCAAGCTTCAGCACTTTGGCCTTGCTGCCTTCAGCTCCTTCTTTCAGAGACAACACTTTGATCCTTGAACCCACTCTCCGGCTCCCCTCCTTGGGGAGTCACTGTCGTGTGCTATTTCATGTCCTGTGTTTAAAAAATGATTTTGCACATTGTGTTTGTTTGTTTATTCAGTGCTGTTGTCTAGCGCTTGAGAGCACATCTCTTTTAGTAGAAAGCAGCCTTACTTCAGATACATCAGGGAGATCTTTTCCATTCATCACTTTATTGATTTTTTTCTCTGCTCACTATTCCCAATTCCAGGGCTCATAGTAAACAAAGCTGACCTAAAAATAGAATCACCCACAGTCTTCCTTGAAGATGTGAGACAGCAACTCTTTGATTGCTATCAAAGAAGAAAGCCAGGCCAAGATTCAAGACACAGAGGAAGAAGAGATTACAGTACAGCTTAGTGAAAAAAAAAAAGAAAGAAAAGGTAATGTGGTGGAGTTTCAAGAAAAGTGTGAGCAGCTGAACCTAGGAAATGAGAAAAGTGGAGGAGTGTGAGGGAGGGCAAGTGAAGTCGGGCCTATGGCTGCATCCATCCCTTTAATAGAGGCCAAAATAAGTTTAGCATCCCTCTGGTTAAGGGGGAAGCTAGTTGGCAAATTTACAGAAAGAGCAATTTATGTTTTATTTATTTTTTAAATTATTTTATTATACCACCTTTAGATATACAATTACAAAATGTTTATGTTTGAGTTTTGGTTCTACAGTGTTCCAACACCCATCCCTCCACCCGTGCCGATTTCCCATCACCAGTGTCCCCACTTCCTCCCCCCTTACCCCAACCTGCTTCCATGGCGGGTTCTGTATCTCCTCTCTCTCTCTTTTCTCTCTCTTCTCTCTCTCTCTCTCTCTCTCTCTCTCTCTCTCTCTTCGCTTCCCTTTCTTACACATTGTGGATTGTAGTATATTCTAGGACATGATTGGTTCCACTAGTTTGCTGCTGACTCAGGGAAGGCGTGTCTGAGTCTCTGCCTGATATGGCGGGCTCGCCCTGAGGCAGTTTATGGCCGGGGTCACCCGGCCTCCAGGACGAGTCAGAGAGGGGAAGGGGGGCCCCCACCTCCATCTCACAAATGCCCTATGACTTCCTCTGAAAGCCGCCTACCTGGGCTTGAACTGGGCTGCTCTGTTAATCTGGTCTTGAGATCAGTGTCTCTCCTGGAGGGCTCTGATGTGCTGTGGTGTCCGGACACGCGAAAATGAGCGTTATTATGGTGAGCGAGTCTCATCTGGCTGCTTCGATGCCCTACAGAGGTGATGGGCCAGCTCCCAAAACCCCATCTTTCCTCCCGGGAGCCTCATGGTCAGCTGAGCTAAGGGAGAGCTGCCATCCAGTGTGTCTGAGTCTCTGCATGATATCCAAAATTTATGTTTTAGAGTACTGTGGACAGAGAGATACAGTCCAGGGTTGAGTGCTTGTTTTGCCAGCAGCTGTCCCCGTTTGGTCCCTGGTCTGCATATGATCTCCTGAGTATGCCCAGGAGAGCATTCCTGCACCAGTCAAGAAACAACCCTTGAAGACCACTGGATGCCCCCTCAAACAGAGACAAAGAGACAAGGGATGCCAGGGTGTTAAAGACAATTTTATTCATTCTCTCCCGTTAGGAATAACTAAAGTTGGTCACTATTCAATGTTTCCTTTCTGTACTTCAAAATACCTTGGGATGAGCTACTTTTATCTGAGGAAATAAAAATATTCAATACTGTCATACTTTTATGAGACCTAGACAATATTTAATTGATTTAGGTTAAGTAAGACTTTCATTGAACTAATTGCTTTCGATTTAGAGATAATTTCTTTCAACCATTTTCCCATGGTTGGCCATGTTGAAAATAATTACTCAACTTCAGTTAGAAAAGGTCAAATATTACTTTTATTAACTTCTTCTTAAGCACATATTATTGTAAATAAAACCACCCACAAGAGAAAAGCCACACAAAAGGGCTAAGGACATCCCTGAGTAATTTAAGTAGGAGCTAAATAACAATCTCTTAATATACGATTTACTGATGGTGCATGGAAAAATCATTTGGAAGAAATCCAAAATGAGATAACAATTTACTTAATAATTCCATTCAGTGATGTTCAGCAGCCGATAACGTGAACTCAGACTGAACCCTAGTTATGGAACTTGGAAAGAAAAAATTTGAGAAAATGTATATTTTTTAATTATAAAGTGATTGATCTGGAACATGAGATCAATTCTAATAATGTTGAGGGATAGATCGTCAAGGTCAAGTTTAAAAAAGACTCTACTGAAGAATTTCTACTGTGTTTTGATTTTTGGGGTCACACTGGGATGTACTCACCTTGCAGTGCTCAGAGATCATACGTGGTGCCAGGTCAAGTTGGGATTGATGGCAAGCAAGACAAGTGCCTTAATCTTTATGCTATCTCTGCCCCTTGAGAAACTTTTTAGAGATCCATATCAGGAGTGAAATTCTTCTCTCCAATTTGACCTGACAGTCAGTTTTCTGCATGCACAGTTAGTAGCAGTCCCTTGAAACAAATTAGCACAACGAGTCAAAGAACTCATAGTGTGAATGATCATTTATCAATTATAAGTAAAACTCATTTAAACTGATGTAGTTGATCCATCAGGAACTGTGCTTTTAGGAACTCTCTTGTCCTGGGATTTTTATCTGAAAAGGGTAAACATATGTTTAAACTCTATATAATTCTAAAATTTTAAAAAATTGTAGATGCCTGAGGCCAGAGCTGGTAGGGCACTTGTCTTGCATGTGGTCAACTAAGACTCAATTCCCAAACATCTCTAGTTTGAGATATGGTTCCCCTAACTCACTCTGTCTCTCCTGAGTGCAGAGGCAGGAGTAAGCCCTAGAATACTGCTGAATATGGACCCAACAAAAAAAAAATATTAGAAGCTGGAAAATGCAAAAAAAAAGGACGAAAATACACTGAAACATCATCGTCTAAACACAGATACATACGGCCCTCCCCACCCCACACAACATGGACTCTTTACCATAGAACTGTCATCTTTTTTGAATACACAAGTTAGTGGTTGTGAAGTGAGGCCCAAACTATAACTGTTAGTCAACAAAGAGTACTAGGGAATAGTAAAAGAAGGCCAGCCCAGAGCAGAGAAAGGAGAACGTTTAGAGTGGTGTGACATGCAAAGATGTCCGTGGTCATGCCAATATTATAAATCTTAACCATGATTACAGCCAAGAGTAGTGAAACTAGAATAAAAATGATCGTTAGCATGCACCTAGATTGGGTGTAGACCGTGACTGTCACAATGTTGGGATTTTACACATCAGCATCTCAAAACACTCACTGGAGCAGGGCATGGTGATTCAAATGCTAATCTTTCCTTTATTCATTAAAAATTGTGTCTGGTTTTGAGATGCTGACACTTCAGGAAGTGTCACATGATTTATGCCTCTAGTTCCCTCTCTTGTGCTGCTCATGTAGTAACTAGGGGTCACACATACTTAGGTGACTCTGGCCTTGAACACTTGCCCGCCTGCTTACCAGGGCAGCACACACTAAAATTGCTCCATTGGCACATCTGCTCTTTGTGCACTGCTCTCCTTCAGTCATGCCGACTTGTGGCTACTTGCTGGGATTATTGGGGCCTTCTACACGTGTTCGCTGGGAGCTCACTCCTGACTGCAGTGCCCAAACATATCTAGTCATAGTGTCCACACACCTGATTCTTATACACAGAATCGCAGGCCCCAGAGCTGCCGATATTGAGCTCTGTGCATGTGGGCAGTACCAGGGATTGAACTCATGACCTGTGTTTGCCAGACAGACCTGACAGCTGGTTAATGCTTTTCAAGGGAAGAATTATGCATCTGCCCAGGACCCTGCCTCTTTAAAACTAGGGACATTTCAGGTGTTCTCAGCCCCACCCTCCGGGCAAGCGAGTCATAGAGCCTTTGGCTGGTGCGTGAATGTGAGGGGGGACATGGAACCTCCTGGGTGTGAGGGGAAGACGTGTAACCTCCGGTCTGGTTCTGCTGCCACCTGAGGGCCACTGAGTCAAGAAACAAAGGGATGGATTGAGAAAAAGGCCTTTGTTCGCCAAGGCAAGGGGCTAGCGAAAATGGCAGGCGGGAGTCCTGGAGAACAGTCTTGCTTGCAGGTGTCCAAGAAGCAGCGTGTTAGGAAAACACAGGAGCAATTAGTTCATATAGGTGGGGCAGACTGGTGGGTATGGGGAGCTTTTAGCTTTCCCAGGTGTATCTGTAAAGCTAAAAATTCTGATCGGCTGCAGGGAGAGGCACCATAAGGGCAATGCACACTACATGGGGTTTTAGTTCACTCCATGGGGGTCGATCCCACGTAAGACCTGACTCGGGCTTTAGTAGGATCTGTCCTTGTCCTCTTTGCCCCTCCCTCCATTTCCAGGACAAGTTCTTTGTGTACTCTGTAACCCCAGCCACAATTCTCCTCAATGTGAAGGGCAACCTAAAGTCCAGGCGGGTTAGTTCCACTGTGCATCAATCCATACCCATGCAAGCTTATCAAAAAAGCCCTGCCTCCTAGACAAGTGCTCATTACTCAAGGTCAGCACCTGCCCTTAAGGGTCTCCCCCCATGTAATCATAACCAAATCTTTGGGCTTTTTTAATCTTACGTAGTTTCGTTCAGCTAGCACCTGAGGTATTTGACTAACTCTTCATCTTTCTGTGACATTTTTTTCTATCCCCTCGTTATTTTGTTTATATCTGGACAGTAGTTGATGACAACCGTGGAGTCTTCATTCATTCATCCCCCAATACGGCCTCCCCACTGCCCCCCACACACATGTACATTATGCACACACACACACACACACACACACACACACACACACACAAGCTTCCTGCTCCTCCTCACTTTATTTCACACCCACATTCCTTCCTACCCCCGTGATGGCTCCTGCATATAATAAATAAGTGGAAAATAAAATATCTTCTATAGAGTGCAATATGTTTGACTACTGGATGAAAAGTACACTTTCATAACATTAATCACATGTTTTCAATGACAGACAACACTCCATTGATCACTAACATGCCACCAGCCTCTCACCACTACTCATTTGTAGGGAGGGATCCATCCAACATTCACCGCAGCTCCCTGAGAATTGCTGCTATCATCAACCCCTTACTGGGTGGAAACAAAGAGCCACAGGCAAGATAGATAGTGGCCCTAGGATTTGCAACTGTAAGTGGAAGAATAGTAATAAAGTTCATGTGCTATAGTAATAAGGATTGTCTCTTGAACTATACTTCTTCTGCAACATTACTTGGTCCTAACCTCTCCCTACTATTCCCAGCGTACCATTGAGAGTGATCCTGGGACTGTCTTGGCTTGCTCCAGTGCTCTTTCTTCACTACTTTAGCTTCTTGTCTCAGTTTCTGTTTCAAGGTCCAACTCGAGTTTTTCTGAGTCTAGACTCTGACCACTCATTCCTGTCCTTCTGAATCTTCCTGAGTCTGCATAACATGTTGTTGCTCCTCCTTTCGTTTCCTAACACTCGCCTAGCTCACATGCAGCACATGTTCACGCTTATTCTTAAGCACTCCACTTCATCATTTTATTTTGCATTGCTGTACAGAAATGTCTTATGTCACATTCTTTTGTAGTGGAAAAGATCTGGCTTCAAAATATATGCGAGTAATTTGCAAGAAATAATAACATACATTTTCCTAATAATAATGAGAAGATGGAGAAAATGTAAATTGATAAATTCCCGTAGCTGTATTGAGCACTTATTACTTCCAGTGATTACTGTCGTAATCATTTACTCACTTAGGACGTAAACATGATTCCTAATGTGAGATTTTTCTACTGTAAAGCAATAATAGTAATTATAGACTCCGCTCTTAATGAGAAACGTTAGCTCCTATACACATCCCTCTTGAGAAAAAGACCTGAAGAATGATGCCAGTGATAATACCAGAGGTACCAATGGTGGCTGTGATATATGAAAGATAAGGGGCTCTAGAATGGATATTGGAAAAACAGCGTCTAAATATAAACCAAGTCTGAAATATAAATGTCTAATATAAATGTCTAATATATGTCTAAACATAAACCCAGCCTCAGGCGACCCACCCTGCAGAGACCCGCCCTACAAAGGAGAGTATTTCAAGTCTAGGAATGCTTGAGCCACAGATACAGATACACCTAGAGCAGAAACCAGCTTCTCGGCGGCATATGGGGCACTTTACCTCCAAAATTACTATGAATGCTTCCCACCCACCCCCCTAAGAGAGAGCCCCCCACACAAAGTAAAGGGAGAGTATAGCACCTGCGGCAGAGCCTGGCGTAGCTGTCCATGCTGTTCGATATGCCAAAACCAGTAAATAAAAATGCTTATTTTCCTGACCCCGAAAAGAGCTCTCCCACGGCAGCAGTAAGAAAGGGGTGAACAAGAAAGCCTGATAAAAATTTCACGGCCATCCTAGGCTGCCAAAACGAAGGACTAAATGACTGTCTGTACTCATACTCTAATGCATGATGGCATCGGGAAGCATATATTGAGGATCTGATGGTAGCAA